>OX328127.1:78341755-78651755 GCA_946811695.1 Gonocerus acuteangulatus | reverse complement strand
CATGGTATCTTCAGAGGCCAATTCCATAAGGAGTTGGTAGCTTGCGTCATGAATGGCTCTTCTACTTATCCACTTTCGTTGTCATAGTCTTCTTGGTCTTGACTCTTCTGATTCCACCAGTTCTTCACATTCAGACACCACAGAAGTCTTAGATTGTCTCAACAATTTTTTGAGGATGCTCAACCATAATACTTGCTGTTGGACGCTCAATAAATGAACTAAACAGTCGACGCTAAACGGTAAAGTGGACACAACTCGCACTAAACACTAAACAATATTCATTCTCAGGAACCACTTATCACTTAACACTCGCACTCGCACTAATCAAAGTGTAATTAAATGGGCCATAAGACGTTGAATCCTTCAAGCGAAAGCCAAGTTCTCTCTAAAACCATCTACCTATCTTCATTTGGTGTAATGGCTGATTGAGTTAAAAAAAAATTTCATGTGTTCACAGAACACATGAAATACTGTTTCATGATAAAACACAGTCTAAAGGTTAACCAACCAGAATATGCATAAAGTGAGAAAAGTACCTAAACTAAAAAAAGTGTATCAGAATAATAATTGCGAATTTCGATAATAATAAAAAACTATTTTACAATTACAAAACTTTTCTCTTCTCATAATAATAATTCATTTCTAGCAGAATTAATACAAGATAGCAATGGCAGCCTTGGAGGCTACAGGTTGTTCTTATGGTGTAACATGTAGAAAAGCTGTGTCACGCCAAGGTCGGGTGAGAGCGCCAGGGGAATTATAATAAACAAGACTAGGCTGACATGCTTTGAAGTCTACATCGTACATATACACGTTATAGTTTACAACGTTGTACGGGTCTCCCCGTGGTCTAGTGGCTAACGCTTTAGATTCTCATGCGGGAGATGGTGGGTTCGAGTCGCCCGGGTGGCAGGAATTTTCTCATCTCACGGCTCGTTGAGGAAATTTCTCCCTGCACCATGAATGTGGCGCTAATGACCCATATGTCGTTGCGCCGTAGAAAAAAAAAAAATTATTATACCGAACTCGTTGTAAGGATAACGCTTTTGGGAAATTTGTTTCAGGTCAGTTCGTAAGAAAGATTGAATAGTGTTAATTTCAATGACTCGTTGGGTTTCATTACAGTGCCTCCAAAATCAATACACAGTACATTTCATATGCACTGAATCGGACACACAAAACTTTCGCATGGATTCCTGATGTCGGAAGAAGACCCACCAAAATGTCCAGGATGTGACGACACCTTGTCCATAAAACACAGTTCACTTCAAGGCTACTACTGCTGAAATAAATTAGACGAATTGAACATATCAGCATTGCGGTCGGTAATGACAGCAAAATACACTCATACATTATGACAGTTAATCAAACCGGTGACAAAAAAAAATCGAGCAATATAACCTTGAAGTTTTTTGCTTTCAAAATCCAAACAAACCAAACCATGTACACTGCAATATAAAAAAAAAAATATTAAAATACACGACTAAGGCTGCACCTACATTGGACCCGATCCGATTTCGTTTGATCGACAACGGCCTACAGCGGCCGACTGAGTGCCTACATTGGTCTCGACCCGATCCGATCCGATTTAGTCACAGCTCCTCAGTAATGACCTCGTAGTGAAGTGAAAATGGGTGATTAAGTTAAGAAACAAAACACAAAAATGTGAATTGACAAAGTTGTATGTTATTTCCTTTGATGTAAAAAACAATCTATTGAAATCGGTTAAGATTTAGAACCTGTAGACTTTTTTGAAACACAATATGTGGGTTGGCGCCATTTTGCTTTGTCGGTCCGAAATCGGTCGAGAAAAAAACTAGTTTGAATGGCCAAGAATAGGTGGCCGTTGGATTGGATCGGGTCGGAATCAATGTAGGCACCTCCATTGAGATGCATGTGTTTGTTTTTCTTCTGACAGTCGGTGGCTGTCCGATCGGATCGGAACGGGTCCAGTGTAGGTGCACCCTAACAGACAAGAGAGAACCAAATAACACTATCATAGCTGTCAAGCCTTAGCCATGTCTCTCAAAATACGATTGCTGACAGACAAGCTAGACTTGTGACAGAAGAACAGACAAACTAACCGTTTGATGTACCCCACAATGACGTTACATGACATAAATACTTGCAGAATCATACTAGACAAATGGCGATTCTACTGGAAAACTGTGACTGATAGTAAACTAAGAACTTTTAAAACCATTATTATAGATTGGACATCAACGCACAGTAACTCACAGTGAGAAGGTGTCGTCCTTGCGAGACTAAGAATCGGCCACACACGCAAAATCCTTGAGTACACCATGACAAAGACTGACATACCTAAATGTACGACTTACAACACAGATGTTACATTTAAACGTACATTAACTGACTGTCCGTAATGGCATAACTTGGACATTCCTCATGGCCTGCTTTCTGACATACATTCAGAACGCTGCAGACATTGAACTAACTGATTGTTTAATGACTGTGGCCTTTAAAGAGACAAAAATACTCCAAAACGAATCAGGCTAAATGACCCCCTTTTAGCACTTTCCTCCGAAGGAAAGTAGCTATTGAGGTTGGACTCATGACGGAATTTTTGAAAAATGTCTTCAAATCTTTATCGATCCTACCTAGTAGACACCGAAAATGACCCCCGTTAAAATTTATATATATCTATATATATATATATATATATATATATATATATATATATATATATATATATATATATATGCATATATATATATATATATATATATATATATATGTCTGTTAACACGATAGCGGCCAGAGTTTCTGTTTTTTCGTCACGAAACTTGGTATATAGCGTTCAATTAGCAAACGATTGAACGAGTTCGTTAACCACCAAAGTCGGTCCACCGGAAGGGGGGGTTTACCCCGAACCCAAAACACTTATTTGACTATGTCAGCCGTAATATTTGTTATATTTCAACGAAACTTGGTATTCGTAGTGTTAATATAGAGAGAAAAGTGAGATATAAAAATGAACTAAATCGGTTCATTAGAAGGGGGGGTTTACTCCGGACCCACAATACCAATTCGCAACTACCAGCCGTGATTTTTGGTATATTTCGACGAAACTCGGTATTCGTAGTGCTAATCTACAGGTAAATATGTGTTGTAAAAATAAACTAAATCGGTTCATTAGAAGGGGGGGTTTACTCCGGACCCAAATTCCTAATATACTCATACCGGTCGTAATTTCCTGCTGTATTGTAACGAAACGCGGTATACGTCGTGGGTAACTCATGAGAAAGAAGTGTTGTAAAAATGAGCTGAATCGGTCAATCGGAAAGCGGGGGTTTAATTTGTAATATATTTGAATAGAAAAGCCGGCAGACGTAGGTTCACAAAGCCGCTGCAAGGAGCGCTTTCTACCACTAGAGGGACTGTATCCTGTTCCTGCGTTAGATCAAAATACGATAATATGAGGATTTTTGTATTTATTACGTAGTGTAGTAGGTACCATGTGTAAACATAACTCTGGAAGCAAATTAATAATTGATCAGTTAATCATTACAAAATGAGAACTATTCACGTTTTTATTTATTTTATGTAGGATATTTTAAGCAAATTGTTCTGGAAAGCAGTCTACACTACCCAAATTCTGAGGAAAGTGCTTAGTTATGCAGCTCCTGCGTGACGGACTTTTAATCTATGCCTTTTCCTCAAAAAGAATATTTCTAACCCTACTAATAACCCCTCCTGATTGACAAAAAATGATGAACAACAAAAATACTAACAAAAAGTATAAATACTCATCGTGTTGACTTGAATCTATTAAAATGACTACTGAGGCGTTTCCTTGTCCCCACTAATTCAGCAAGCAGTCAAAATCCCTTCTACTTAAATTTCTATACCAACATTTAATTTTATACCAAAAAGTCCCCCTCGCTTGAACTGCGGTATCTTGCAGAAAGCTTTGAATAGGTATATATAATAATTCGTAAAAACATTTAAACGCGATTAAAGTGAGATTTTTTGTGGCATTAAGCACAGAAAACTAGGAGTAGCTGAAATTACTAACTTATAATTTTCCTTTTCATGTTTTACTGGCAAATGCATTTTACTAGCTACTAAAAGCAATGACATAAACAACAAGCAATAATAAAAGAGAAAACAATTACAAAGAACCGTTCAAAACAACGAAACTTAACTTCGAAGTTTAAGCACTTATTTTTCCGATTGACATCGCCCCTTCGAAAAATGCCTTAGTACCATTTTGTTGAGAATTTAGTACGCTTTCGAATGGTTACCTTCACCTACCAGGTTTTTGCAACCATTTTCAAGATATTTGCAAAAATATACGATGGTCCAAAAACTGCTTATGTCTGTTAATAATTTTTTTTTAATACTTCCTTTACTCCATTCGCATTCAAAATTTAAATACCTTAGATTACAAGAACATCAAACATCTGAGGCAATTAATAGAAGTTATGAAGATTGTGGAATGGGGCATTGACATAAAGTGGGTAGAGCCTTCCAAATGTTTATATTTAATTCTTATTGTGTCGTTTCTAAAATTATTGTCCTTCAGTCATCTTATTCAGTAATAATACATATTTTATATAAAGGGTTCGGAGAAGTCCCACATAATATCCATCGGAATAGTCCCATATAATATCCAACATATAGCAGCTACAGTTAAGTTCTGTTAAAAATGTTGCTTGGCACTATTTTGCCCCGGCCCTTCATATAATTTCAGTAATGAATTATGATACAATATTTACGTTATGTTGCAAGTATAATAACATTGTGAAAATATTACATTAGTGAACATAATTAATAATTGTACTTAAAACAATAGGTAATTATTAATATTAAATAATACCTTGAGCCAATTTCATATATAACTGGAAATGTATTAGTAGAAAATATAGAGTTCTAAATTCTTTAGGTAACAAGTCATGTTTTAATTTAAGTAAAGGTTCATTTTTATAAAAGATATTTTCATTATAATTAATAATTAGGATGTATTTTACTAATTTAAGGTGACATTTAAACTAATTTCTAATAGATATTACTTAAAGGAAATTATAGTTGGGTAATGATGGTAATTATATTCTTAATTATTGGAAGATGACCCAATATTTAAGCATGTTTCTCGTTTAGTTCGGTGGCTTGAGGTCGACAAAATAGCACACCTTTTCTCTTTATAAGTTGTTTATTTTGAGTCTTGTGCCAGACACGGTCGAGAGCAGACGTCCTAAGAGCCTCTCTGTCCGAGGGTATACTAGTGTTGTAGGGTACAGTTCAGGTAGGGATCGGCTTCCCTTTGAGGTAGGTGCTTCACCTCTTCTAGCTCTAGGTGCAAGTCTTTGTCCTATCCGGGTGGTCTGAGACGCTATGGGAGTCCTGATCGATTAAATCGGAAGTGCATATTTAGTGTTCACCCGTGTGCTTTAGTTCGCGGGGAGTGGTTCAGTGATAGGTTACTGATACAAGTGACATCTCATTCATCATTACGATGGCGGAAGTAAAAAATCTGATTGATAGTGCTCTTTCAAAGCTAATTGTTATCTCAAACTATCAGTTTCTAAAAGGTGAACTAAAGGAGAAGGCTCGAGAAACAATCGAGGAACTGAATAAAGCAGTCAGCATGCTAACACTCATAATTAGCAAAGAAACGATGCAGGGAAAACCACCATCTCAAACTCATCACCAAGGAAATCAACCGCCTGACACTAGCTATTCTCGGATAGTAAGCAAGAAAATCACGGCCTCTATATCAAGACCCACATACAAATACATCGTAAAAACCGTTCCACAATCGAGTGTAAATGTTGAAAATGAGTTCAAAAGAGTCATAAAACCCAAGAACATGAAGGTTACAATTGATAAACTCGTACCCCTCAGGAATGGCGCTATAATGGTTCAAATCGACAACAAGGACGATGGCGAGAAAATAGAAGCAGAAATAAAGAAGGAAAGCCGGGAAATAACCATCGATAGAATCAGGAAGAAAAAACCACGAATCATTATTAAGGACATCGAAGAGGATTTCAATATTACCAACATTGTGGAAGAATTGATAGAACAGAATGAGGAAATTCCACTCGACCGGGAGAATATCAAACCAATAATTATTCTCACGAACAGGAATAAAAAAATGAGACACGCAGTACTGGAAGTGAATGGAAAGAACAGGGAAACACTCTTAAATAATAGGATAAAGCTGGGCTATAAAATAGTGGCTATAGACAATTATTATTCAATTAGACGTTGCTTCAAATGTAACAAGTTTCATCATAAGCAATCAGAGTGTCGGAGTGAAACAGTGTGCCCATTGTGTAGTGAAAATCATGAAATGAAAATGTGTCAAAACAAAACTCGAAAATGTACCAACTGCATCAGATTCAATCAACACGCCCCCAGTAGCAAGAAGAGGCCAACGCAACATGCAGCATTAGACAGGATGTGTCCTTCTTACCTCACAGAAATACAGAAACTTATTGCAAATACTGACTACGACAATTCAAACAGTGAGTACAATCAAACAAACTAACAACTTTATCTCTCGTATTAATATGACAGACATTAATATACTTCAATTAAATACACAACACTCTAAACAATGTACAGACTTACTACAGTATTATTTAATTAAGAAGAATATAGATCTACTTATTATTCAAGAACCATACACCAGGGACAATAGGATCACAGGGTACAAAAAAAGCTTTAAAATATTTCAAACATATATTACTGGGCGAGTTAGAGCTGGTATAATAATTACAAATCCAGACATCGACGGCTGTTTGTTGACTCAATACTCAGATTTAGACTTTGCTGCTGTGGAAATTATCTATAAACACAACCTCTTTATAATTATTAGTGCCTACTTCGATATCAGAAGAGATGTTGATCAAGATTTGGAAAAAATAGACAATATTTCCAAAAACTATCCAAATCATAAAATAGTAATAGGCATGGATAGCAATTGCAGGTCCAAAGTATGGTTTGATAGACTCACAAATGAACGCGGGAAGAAATTAGAGGGGTATTTATTAACTAGTAATTGGATATTAAATAATAAAGATTGTGGAATGCCTACCTTTGATGGATCTAGGGGCACAAGCAATATTGATATGACTTTAACAAATATATTAGCAGCTCGAGACAATTCCGTTATAAATTGGCGAGTCTCGAATGAAAATAATTTCTCTGACCATAATAATATCCTCTTCTCAATTAAAACCAACAGACAGCATTCATATTCAATTAAGGAAAACAAGGGATATAACTTAAAAAACGCAGACTGGGAAAAGTATTCAATAAACCTAAAAAGTCAAATTCAGAAGGAATTTTTACCTTTAGAGGTAAATAATTTAGAGTCTGTGGACTTACAAAACCGAATCACATCAACACTAAACACCTTACAAACAGACGACATAGGAAACAAATTACAAACAGCTATTATCAAAGCCTGTAACAGATCATTTAGTAAAATAAATAACAATAAACGCCATAAATCAGAACAGCATAGAACAGTACCATGGTGGTCAAATGAATTGACGGAATTAAGAAAGAAGACGAATAAATTAAGAAAGATATTCCAACGAACCACTCAAGACGATCACATTAGAGCTTGCAATAAAACTAAATATCTCGACTGCAAAAGGGAATATCAACGGGTAATGAAAAATTCAAAAAAAGAATCTTGGAAATCGTACTGCGAAAGTTCCAGTCCATGGAGTTGGCCATATAAATGGTCTGCAGACAAAACTAAATCACAAACTATCTACAATACACTGATACATCAGGCTTAAAAACAACACTAGAAACATTATTACATGATTTAACTATTAATGACACTGTCATCGGGGAAACTGAATACCAGAAACGTATGAGAGTTGAAATAAATACACCACCTGACACTCCTAATGATTATGATGTAAATGATAATGAAATCGTTAATATCATACACCAAATGGATAACAAGAAAGCACCTGGTTTTGATCATATAAATGGAAAAATTTTACATGAAACCTTTGCCGTTATTCCAATTATTCTAATAAACATCTTCAAAGTGCTATTCTCAAGACAAGAAATACCCCAAACTTGGAAGACGGGTCTGCTTGTTATGATCCCTAAACAAAACTCTGAATCATATCGGCCGCTTAGTATGCTACCGATGTTAGGGAGGGTAATGGATAAGCTTGTAAAAGGCCGATTAACTCATTTCTTAATGAAAAATGAAATAATTAATAGCAATCAGTTTGCATTTAAACCCCAATCAGGCACAATTAAAGCTCTGCAGTTTTTAAAGAACGAGATCCAGGAAACATTTACTTCAAGATCAAATTTAGCTGTTATTAGCCTAGACATCAAAGGGGCCTTTGACAATGCTTGGGTACCAGCTATTCTCTATAATCTCAAAACATATAACAGCCCAAAAAACCTATACTTATTAGTTCATAACTATTTCCAAAACAGACGTTTGACAACAAGAACTAATAATTGTGAAGCGAAGAGACTACTAAGCAGAGGTACCCCTCAAGGCTCAAGCCTATCCCCAATGCTATGGAACGTCCTAATCAACACCATCTTTGATATTAACTTACCCCTGAATACAAAATTAATAGCATATGCCGACGATATTCTTGTAATTATAAGAAACAAGGATTTTAAACAAATTCAATGTGTGGCAAATTTAGCACTAAACAGGATAATAGACTGGGCAGATTTAAACAAATTAACTTTTAATGCAACAAAATCTAGCTACACGATATTCTCTAAAAAACGAAATATTCCGAATATTAACATAAGACTGTACGGACAATCACTACAACATACAGATACATTAAAATATTTAGGTATAATGTTTGACAGGAAACTCTCCTGGAATAAACACATAGATACGGTGTACATCAAGAATCTGAAGTTAATCCAGGGACTTTCAATCGCAGCTCGAGTAACTTGGGGAATGAAAGCAGAATCGCTTAAAGTAGTTTATGAAGGTGGAATTATTCCTAAAATGCTATATGGTATATCGATTTGGAAAGATGGAACAACTAAATCTAAAAACCTCAAAAAACTTATCCGACTGCAGCGCTTAATCGCTATCAAAATATGTAAGGGATTCAGAACTATTTCTGCCGATGCTGCTTGCGTATTGGCTGGACTATTACCAATAGATATTAAAATACAAAACAAAACGCTTATAGAAAATATTCGTCATCAAAACTTAGGATATACTCAGTTTGATAATTACGATATAGAAAGAGATACCGAAAGCAAATCATGGATACATCCAAGTAAGCATTTTGACATTTCGGAAAATGTAAATTCCAAATTTAGCCGGGATAACTCTCTACAGGTGTACACAGACGGCAGCAAAATAGATGATAAAGTTGGATGTGCGTGGGTATCATTCGGTACCAACCATAATCACGAGAAGGAGTATAAATTGGATAGTCGCTGCAGCAACAACCAAGCAGAAAAATTCGCTCTGCTCAAAGCAACAGAATTCTTCTCCTCAACAGCAATCGAACAAGGGATCTCACTACACTTTTTCACTGATAACATGACCCTGATACATGGACTCAAAAATTACAATATTCACAATGTTTTAATTGAAAAAATCAGGAGAAACCTACTAAGATTAACCGAGAGGGGCATTCAATTTACTGTAGATTGGGTTAAAGGTCACTCAGGAAACGAAGGAAACGATAAGGCTGATCAATTAGCAAAATGTGCAGCTCAAAGTGAAGCATTGCCGATAAGCTATGCCAAATTACCGCTAAGTTGGGTCCAGTCTCAAGTTAAAATAAATAACATCTCAACATGGAACAATAGGTGGAGAATAAGCACAAAATCCCCTAGTTGCCATAAATTTATACCGGAAATAAATGCAAAAAATCACGACATTCTTAAAAGTAGAAATTACAAACTTACTCAATTCCTGACAGAGCACGGACACACCAAAAACTACTTAAAACGTTTTAAAATAACCGACGACGATAAATGTACAATAGACGGACAGATACAAACTTTTACACATATACTCTATGATTGCAAGACTTACGACAGACAAAGACTAAGACTCATGAAAAACATCATACTACAAGGAGGAAGCTGGCCTGAGTCGGAAAGAAAGTTGTTCGAAGATCATAAGGAGGAACTCATGAACTTTGTTCTATCCATAAATTTTGAGGAACTAATAAACATCTAGAGAAACCAAGAACGAGAAGAAGCTGACTTCACTCATCATCATCAAACCAAATTATCTTCCTTATTTATCTTGTACTCTCACTGTTTATAAATTATCAATGATTATTTTATTCTTGTATAGTTCATATATTTAGGTTATTATGTATATGTATATATATTATTAAATCAATATTATAAAAAAAAAAAAAAAAAAAATTAACATTGTATACTCACTTTAAATATGTAAAGACATGTGTGTAGTATATCATAAGATATGGGGCACGCTTTAACGAATAAACGGCTCTACCATAGGGTTACTATGGCTGAGAAAAAAAAAAAAAAAAAAAAAAAAAAAAAAAAAAAAAAGTTGTTTATTTTAATTCTTTGCCCGACATGTTTTGTGCCATTTCGCATTTCTTCAGGAGCACTTTTTGTTAGGAATTCCTATCGTATTTATGTGAACAGAATGGCGGATTGTGCTCCTTTATTGACACCAAGCCCTGGAAATAAATAAATAAATAAATATATATATATATATATATATATATATATATATATATATATATATATATACATATATATATAAACACATACAGACAGTATATCGACTGTACTTAAACTGACCAACTGCTCGATATACAGGGTGTCTGGTGGCAAATTTATATTTTTAAATACGATTATTTAAAAAAGTAATAAACGGTGCAGAGAGATGGCGCCGTTGGAATTATCGATTGTGCGGATTTGTCAGTCACAATGCCGCAGTGGTCGAGCGAACATCGCGCGTTCGCTGTGGGGACATTTTTTAAGAGTAATGATTCTTTAGTAATTGCTCGACTACAATTTTGTTCAAAGTTCGGTATTCGGCGAATACGTGATGGGCCGAGCGTAAATTTAATTCGTTGGTGGGTGCAGAGATTCCGCGCAACTGCTTCGGCTATGAATGTCCCACGACCAGGGCCCAATCCATCTTCGAGGACTCCCGAAAACATTGAACTGGTTGGAAGCAGTTTACGTGAAAATCTTCGATGAAAATTTTCGGGCTTCCATGAATTTGCTTCGGGAAAATTTCCCCCAAAAACTGATCAGCGCTTTGAGGACATCCCATGGCCACCGAGGTCGGCCGAACTAAATCACATGTTTTTTTTTTTTTTATGCGGCTGACTCAAAGACAGGGTTTATAATGACAATCCCCAATCTCTTGTGGCTTTAAAGGAAAATATTCGTCGAGAAATGAGCTCGATTGAACCAAGTTTACTGCAGCGTGAGGAGCAGAACACAAGGCTCCGTTTTGAATAGTGTGTTCAACCCGACGGAAGGCATCTGGATAGCATAGTCTTCCGCAATTCCATCCGGAAAAAAAAATCCGCATTTCCATTCTATCGTTCAATGCTCTTAATAAAACTTTGTGTCAATTATTACGTTTTAGAACTTTCCTCCGAAGGAAAGTAGCTATTGAGGTTGGACTCATGACGGAATTTTTGAAAAATTTCTTCAAATCTTTATCGATTCTACCTAGTAGACACCGAAAATGACCCCCGTTAAAATTTATATATATATATATATATATATATATATATATATATATTCAATTCCATGATTTGTGACCTTTATTTATGTACATTTATTTATTTTCATAAATATGGCAAAGGTCCAAATAATAGTACTCCAGATTCTTGCACTATTTTATTTTTGATACGCCCTAAATGTTTCGTGGCCTTATGCCACCTCCTCAGGGGCCATTAAATCCTAAAAACATTTTTTACACATTTTTAATACCTTATTTTAGTAAATTTAATAATAATTATACACCGAGTGACATTAAAATTCCTATACTAACCCCTAAACTTTATATGTAAAATATAACAATAAAAATAATATTGTTATATTGTACATACCCTATGTGTGGTCAGCTCGCCACCCATACTATGACTGAGGCTAGCTAAATACCTGTGTCGAGAGGCTTAGTAATCAGCTTATTAGGATAAGTTTTATAAAGGTTTATACTATTGCTTTTTCCCTTGGATTGTTCGCTATTTTCTAATGTTATTGTAAAATATTTTATCTAAAAATTTAATTTCTGTTTGTTTATTTACCGAGTTCCTGTTTTTTATTATGTGGATATTTTCTTTTATTTTTCGTTTAATGTTGTTTCTGTCCTTGTCAACTATTGCTATGTCGTCCAAGTCAAATGTTTTTTTGTTTTTTTTTTTTTGTTTTTTTTATATTTATTTATGAGCATCCATGCGCATCTAAGGCGTTTCGCTCCAAACAGTTATTGCATATATACATCTAAAAACAAATGGTATACATCCAAATATATGTATGTCAAATGTATGTCCGTTCTTAAATGCGTGGTCCGTTAGAGCTGTTCTATTTGATTTCTCGTCTATATTTTTGGCATGCTGCTTAATTCTATTCTTTAGTATTTGTGATGATTCTCCTATGTAGCACTTGTTACAATCTTTACATTTAACTTTATATACGTTATATTTTGAATTTATTTTATTTATTTGGTCCTTAATTTTGCTGAAATTCTTTTCTATTTTGTTGTTATATTTCCAGCTAATTTTGCAAATCCCGTTACAGATCAGTTTCATCCTGTTTGCTATTGCTGGGTGAAAATCAAATGAATAAAAATTATTTTCTATTTGCTCGCGTTCTCCCTTGGATTCCTGAATGTTTTCACTCCTATTTTGACTAATTATATGATTATTTATGATTCTTCCCTTATTTATTTTTTTAGTTTCCAAATTATTAAAAAAATGTTTTATTTGTGTCTGGATAAATGATCTCTTCTTTTTTATCGAATCTGGCCGTGTTTCGTCATGTTCCATATCCCTTTTTCTTTTACCATTAGTTTTTCTATTGTCCCTTACGATTCGTTCGTTGCATTTGATACGTTTTGCAGGTTTTTCATTAGTACTAATGTCCAGCGAACTCCGTTTTCTTTTAATCCGTCTGTCAAGTAAGTCCTCAAAAAACTCCTCAGTAAAGTGGAACAATTTTATATCAAAATTTTTAATATCATCTTTCTTATTTTTCGTGTAACAAACACTATTTTCCGCTTTTTTTATTTGTATGTCTACTAGTTTCGAGGGGAAATAAAACAGACAATTTATTTTACATTTTTGACAAAACGTTTTATGGTTATAAGAAATTTGTTAATGTTATTAAAAATTTTAGATATAAAATACTTGACCTTGAAATGTTAAGAAATTACAAAATATTAAGGGAAATGAATAACAAAGAAATTGTATGTAAAGGAAAGCTCGTTACCTATATAGATACAATTAAAATTCAACATGCCTTAGACACATATATTGGATTATATAAGAAAAAGATACAATTATTATTCGATGAGAGCTCTAACGGACCACGCATTTAAGAACGGACATACATTTGACTTGGACGACATAGCAATAGTTGACAAGGACAGAAACAACATTAAACGAAAAATAAAAGAAAATATCCACATAATAAAAAACAGGAACTCGGTAAATAAACAAACAGAAATTAAATTTTTAGATAAAATATTTTACAATAACATTAGAAAATAGCGAACAATCCAAGGGAAAAAGCAATAGTATAAACCTTTATAAAACTTATCCTAATAAGCTGATTACTAAGCCTCTCGACACAGGTATTTAGCTAGCCTCAGTCATAGTATGGGTGGCGAGCTGACCACACATAGGGTATGTACAATATAACAATATTATTTTTATTGTTATATTTTACATATAAAGTTTAGGGGTTAGTATAGGAATTTTAATGTCACTCGGTGTATAATTATTATTAAATTTACTAAAATAAGGTATTAAAAATGTGTAAAAAATGTTTTTAGGATTTAATGGCCCCTGAGGAGGTGGCATAAGGCCACGAAACATTTAGGGCGTATCAAAAATAAAATAGTGCAAGAATCTGGAGTACTATTATTTGGACCTTTGCCATATTTATGAAAATAAATAAATGTATATATATATATATGTCTGTTAACACGATAGCGGCCAGAGTTTTTGTTTTTTCGTCACGAAACTTGGTATATAGCATTCAATTAGCAAACGATTGAACGAGTTCGTTAACCACCAAAGTCGGTCCACCGGAAGGGGGGGGGGGGGGGGTTAACCCCGAACCCAAAACACTAATTTGACTAAGTCAGCCGTAATATTTGTTATATTTCAACGAAAATTTGTATTCGTAGTGGTAATATAGAGAGAAAAGTGAGATATAAAAATGAACTAAATCGGTTCATTAGAAGGTGGGGTTTACTCCGGACCCACAATACCAATTCGCCACTAGCAGCCGTGATTTTTGGTATATTTCGACGAAACCCGGTATTCGTAGTGGTAATCCACAGGTAAATATGTGTTGTAAAAATAAACTAAATCGGTTCATTAGGAGGGGGGGTTTACTCCGGACCCACAATACCAATTCGCCACTACCAGCCGTGATTTTTGGTATATTTCGACGAAACCCGGCATTCGTAGTGGTAATCCACAGGTAAATATGTGTTGTAAAAATGAACTAAATCGGTTCATTAGGAGGGGGGGTTTACTCCGGACCCACAATACCAATTCGCCACTACCAGCCGTGATTTTTGGTATATTTCGACGAAACTCGGTATTCGTAGTGGTAATCTACAGGTAAATATGTGTTTTAAAAATAAACTAAATCGGTTCATTAGAAGGGGGGGTTTACTCCGGACCCAAATTCCTAATATACTCATAATTTCTGCTATATTGTAACGAAACGCGGTGTACGTCGTGGGTAACTCATGAGAAAGAAGTGTTGCAAAAATGAGCTGAATCGGCCAATCGGAAAGCGGGGGTTTAATTTGTAATATATTTCAATAGAAAAGCCCGCCAGATGTAGGTCCAAAGCCGCCGCAAGGAGCGCTTTCTATCACTAGAGTGACTGTATCCTGTTCCTGCGTTAGATCAAAATACGATAATATGAGGTTTTTTGTATTTATTACGTAGTGTAATAGGTAACATGTGTAAACATAACTCTGGAAGCAAATTAATAATTGATCAGTTACTCATTACAAATTTAAAAGAGAACTATTCATGTTTTTATTTTATTTATGTAGGATATTTTAAGCAAATTGTTCTGGAAAGCAGTCTACACTACCCAAATTCTAAGGAAAGTGCTTAGTTATGCAGCTCCTGCGTGACGGACTTTTTTATTTAAGTTTGAAAATTTAAATCTGCTACCCGACACCCTGTATGACCCGTTAATTGCACACATAAGAAAGCACGCAAGAGAAATACAAAGCATTAACATGAGCGTATAGTTAAAGTGGATTAGGGGAAATTCTGGAGTTTTTGGCTGCAAAAAGTACCCAGTTATAATAAAATATCGAAAAAAACTGTTGAAACATGATACAAACTAGGATGATACAAATTTGGGAAACCTGCTGGACAAATACAAACAAAGGAACACATTTAAAACTATATATACCTATACCGAAGTATCTATATAGATACACAATAATTTGAACGAGAGTCATATTTGATACCTCATATTTGCGGTTGATAATGCTTTAAAGGCATTAAATCTTCTTTTATGAGCTTAAACTCAGTAGAACACTCCATTCTCAAATGTCCTCATAGCCACAAACCTAAGGAGAACTGGACCCAAAAAATCTGTTTTATTAAGACGTTGAAATAATTATTTTATTTTCTGGAAGAGCTTAACTTCACATTTTCAGCGTTGAAATCTTGTGTAGGCGTGGAGAAATTCAGCGATTTTGAACAATGGATCCATTATCACAGGAACTTTCTCTTCAATTGTGTCTTTAATATTCTTTAAAAGAGAAAACAGTGTTATAAATAGATAAAATAAGTGATGTGTTCATACCGAATACATGAGTCATTATGTAGATATGACTAAACCTACCGATATATGTACAGCACTGGCTTGTATGCTGATAAGTATAAAGTTAATGTTTTCTTTATGTGATAACTTATCATTATCTTTGCTAGCTCAAAAACTTTCCCAAATTTTATCATTTTATATCAACAAATAAACTATTTTAGGATTATTGTATGCATCGGAAAGGTAATTTAAAAATACAGAGACCCGGTGCAGGGACTAGGCCATTTTAGTGGGTTCCGTTGAAATAGGGCCCATGAATTCATGAACTGTTCTAATACGAACTCCACATCTATCTATATAAAAATCACGTGTCTGACTGTTTGTTTGTTCCTTATACAAATCCACAACGTTTGACCGATTTTTACCAAACGTGGCACACAGGTAGGTCTTGATACGGGGCTTGTCGTAGGCTAGATTAAAAACGTCTACCAGTTGTCTGTCTGTATGTTCGTTCCCTATACAAATCCACAACGTTCGGCCGATTTTGACCAAACTTGGGACTCATGTAGGTCTTGATACGATGAGCGTCATAGGCTTGGTTAAAATCGTCTGGGACTCATAGTTCAGTGGTCACGAGTTCGAAAGTATGAACCCAAATAGTTACAAATTTGCGTTATTGGATTTTAATATTACTTATTTGGTTTCTAATTATTTTTGCTTTTTAAGATGCAGAAAGTAGTTGTTAACAGCTAAAATATTGACAAAAAGTTTTTTTTGGAGACAAGCGTGAGACTTACAGAACAAACTGGCTGAAGTCAATAAATATACAGCCTATCTTGTATACATATATATATATATATATATATATATATATATATATATATATATATATATATATCTTGTATACACATATATAAGCATATCTTGTATGCATATATATATATATATATATATATATATATACAGAAGATATGCTTGCACTTAAAAAAAAACGCATTCGTCAGACAAATATTACACAAGCACACCCACAAAAAAAAAAGCTCAGAGAGCAAAGCATGTTTACTGCATCATTTTAGGGTCCGTGGTAAGGAAATCCCCAGTACCTCTTGGTTTAAGCCTAACCCCCCAAAACACATAATTTAGAATATTTTATATTATAATTTTTTATTTAATTCGTTAACCAAAATAAACGACTATTTCATAAAACGAGTACCGGTCGGAGGGTCATATTTTCTTCCAATGCATATAAAACACTTAAAGTAACGTGTAGGCAAATTTATGAAAAAAAAAATAGTTTAAAAACAAAAGCTAAATGAATTTAATTAGGACGTCTATATAATGGGAACATTTTTTTTAAGGGTTGCATTAGTTCAAGAATATCCTCCGAAGGCCTCGACTGATGAGTCATTCAATACATTATTAAACCTAGTCGCACCCGTCATACAGAAATCAGATACATTTATGAGACCTGCTTTGTCAGCAAGTATCAAAAGTGAAATTGCATGCTATTTTATATCTGTCGGCAGGTATAAAATAGGTCCCAGTGTGTTTAGTGGAGGCTACTAAACAGAAAAATAGAACGTGATTCTATTTACTGTTTAGTAATCACTTGCACTTGATTACTAATCACTCGCACTAAACTATTACTGTCCTCACGCGTTTAGTACTAATCACTAAACACCTACGCTAAGCACTGAAACTCGCACTAATCAAAGTGTAAATAGGACTTGACGAACCAATTTGTGATATATCTAATACACACTTTACTGTACAACACCTACTTACGGAATGCAGAAGACAATAAAAACTAATTATTCCACATGACATGTACGAATTGTTGAGGTACAGCAGCCAGTACATAAACACAATACTTTCTTACTTGCAGGACACTAAACTATACACTCGCATTTGAAGACATCTGCTGAATAACCAGAGGCTTCCAGGCATATAACAGCCTTTTCCAAACCTCTGGTTATGGAAATAATTGAATCCAATATTTATCACCATGCTGGTTCATTAGACCATAAAGGTACCAACGAGAAGTCGTGAAATCGCCGTGGTAGCGAACCACATATCAATAAATAATAATAATTTATTAATGTTAACTATCCACTTGGTAGAATTGATAAAGACTTAAAGACAATCTTTTAATGAAGCAACCTCAATAGCGCAATAAAATATATTCACATACATATTTGTGATTATTGTAGTATAAATAGGCACTTACTCCGGTCAATTTCCTTTGCTGATGGCCGCGACTTTTCAAGGTCTTTCGGAAAAAGAAAGAATAGAAAAGGGTGGCTCTCTTTAAAAAAATGTATCCAAAAACGCTGTCACATAAAAGGGTGAGGAATCAAAATAATAATATGACTTTTTAAGATGACTCATAGATAACATTGACAGTATAAGGTTAACCTGTCTATAAAATTCAGATAAATGTAACCATATGGATGGTAATTGCCTGATATGTGGAATGCCAGTGGATTGATAAATACATTTTCTTCTTACTAACATACGAAATAATACTTACAATAAAGTTAAATTTAAAACAAAAACACAAAATATTTTTAAAAAACAAAGAAAATTTAATTTTAATTTTAACGTCCATTTATTATTAACTACGAATTTTAGGACGGGCTATCTATAGGTTACCACCCTTTTCTAGCCAGGATAGGGGTGATGCCTTTTCTTTTTTCGAAAGAAAAGCCACCACCCCTAGTGGGAATCGAACCCACGACCTTTGGCACGGAGTGTTAAGTGCTCACGCCTTAACCCTCACGGCCATCGGGTCTCCAAAGAAAATACTTAATCTAAAAAGAAAACATACCTCCAAGGGCTAGACCAGGGTCTTCATCCATTGCACCGTAAAGCGGCGTCCTGTCAGAATCGACGAGATGTTTGCGCATCTTGATACTCCACAAGAGGATAACGGGGACACGTGGACCTAAGGGAAACGAAGTCAAGGCAACGCTATCTAGCTACGGACTATCATCCGGACACACCGATGTTATGATAAGGATATTATTGTTTTGAGGAGAAAGTGCCCATCAGCTGTTTGGGATTGAAAAGTGAATGGCCGAGACGCTAGGCGGAACTGACATTCACTATTCGTACACGGCCTCCACTCCCCCACTCTAGAAGCCTTCGCTTTGTGGTTGGTATCTACTGAAGGCAGCGCAAGTTGTGGTGTATCAACAGCCGTTTTGTTGACATATTAACAGCTGTTAGATGACTCACTTACATAATTTGTTTCGTTATTTGTATAACTATTCTTAGCGGTGAAATGTTATATGGAAAAGGCAGAGACATGGATAAATTGCTGTATTTAGCCAATATATATATAACACAATTTTAACGGGGGTCATTTACGGCATCGACTGGATTCGGAGGAAAGTGCTAAAGGGTTATGCAGACAGGCAAAAATAAAAAATAATGCTCAATAAAAAAATATTTGTATTCAGCAGCAAGTGATATATCTAAGACCTAATTCGATGATTGGTCCTAAATGGAGTAGAGAGACAAAATAAGAGAGGTTAAGAACCGAAGATATGGAGAGAGCGAAATGTGACAATATGTGGTACTTTCGGCGAAAATCATTCCCATATTTAGTTCTCACAGTAATAACAGTTTAGTCTGCGCAGTTTCATGGCAACCCATTTCCACGCATCGCTGACTCTGAGGTACGACCGCTTTGTTTATTAACAAGTTCCACGTAAATTTAGAAATCCTGTTTGTGTCACAATAATGAGGAGATAAGTATATATAAAATATGGACATTTACAAATACTTGATCAGAAAAAATGAAAAAATTAAGACACCAAAAATTAAGGAACGCTTGAGCTGTTTACGCAACGGAAAATCCTTATCCTACGACCTTAGAGATTAAATTATATTGAATTTTATGTTTGGACCAACTAGATTTCAGAACACAAAGAGATAAGACAAAGCAAGTAAGGTGACACTTTTGAACAATATGAAATGAAATATTTTGGCAACACACCAAATGTACAAAAAGAGATGCAAATTTTCAGCCACCCACCGGCAAAATACGCCTCTCAAATATGTTACAATCATAAATGAATTCTTACATACATGCTACCTGCTTGTGTTTGAAAGCATAACATAAAACCATTGTTTTAAATTTTAAAAAAGTAACTTTGTTAAACAAACCTTAAATCGACCTAACGACAACCCACGTTTCAGAAGAATCACGGCTGAAAGTGGTTGGCTTCTTCAACGACAACCTTCGTCATCCAATAATGTGACGTTTTGGAAGAATCTTGGGTTGAGGTTGTAGGCTTCTTCAACGACAACCTTTATCATCCAATAATGTGACATTTCAGAAGAATCTTGGGTTGAGGTTGTGGGATCCCTCAACGACTACCTTTATCATCCAATAATGTGACATTTCAGAAGAATCTTGGGTTGAGGTTGTGGGATCCCTCAACGACTACCTTCATCATCCAATAATAAGACATTTCAGAAGAATCTTGGGTTGAGGCTGTGGGATTCCTCAACGACTATCAAACCACCCAATGAAGAGACATTTCAGAATCTTGGATGTGAATTAAAGAATACTAAAGTCAATATCCGCGTGCTTTCCCTGAGTTTACGGATGTTGCTGAAACTGTTTGGTTTCCTCATTGACAATGGTGAATGAGGAATTTTCATGACCTGTATATACATTTTCCTTGTTATCCGGAATAATAGTGATTTTCAATATATAATGACTTCATTTTAGGCTATAATTATAAATCTTTTGTGATGATATACAACCAATTGATTATATATTGTAACATCTCTCAATCTTTTCACTTTCTATTTCTGATCCTCTTGTGAAATTGATATAAACATCGTATTTCCTTCCCATGGAACATTGACATCTTAGAGCAAGAAACGTCCGTCAGGCAGAAACTGCGTAATCTTAGAGCGTTTCCGTTTTAGCGCGGTTCCTCCCTCCCCGATAGGGAGGAACCCCGCTTATAAGGTTGATACAATGAAACAATCCGGAAGTGCCGACTAGAAAATTTCGCGTTTCAGAACCCCTAGAGACCGAAAATAACGGTGGTTAAAATTTGTATATATATATATATATATATATATATATATATATATATATATATATTTGTCTGTTCGCGGATTTCTGGCCTCCCTAATGGTCCGATTTTGATGAAATTTGGTACAAAAATCTGTCGCCCGATTTGAAAGGTCAAGTTCGTTAACCAGCAAAATCCGCCCACTGGAAGATGGCGTTTGGGGCGAAATTCGCGCGAAAAAAATCGTAACGCTTACGTTTTAGCGCGGTTCCTCCCTCCCCCATAGGGAGGAACCCCGCTTATAAGGTTGATACAATGAAACAATCCGGAAGTGCCGACTAGAAAATTTTGCGTTTCAGAACCCCTAGAAACCGAAAATAACGGTGGTTCAAATTTGTATATATATATATATATATGTATATATTTATTTATATATATATATATATATATATATATATATATATTTGTCTGTTCGCTCTCTAAATAGAAGACGAATGGTCCGATTTTTATGAAATTTGGTACAAAAATCTGTCGTCCAATTTGAAAGGTCAAGTTCGTTAACCAGCAAAATCCGCCCACCGGAAGATGGCGTTTGGGGCGAAATTCGCGCAGAAAAAATCGTAACGCTTACGTTTTTGAGTTCATAAGCTTGTAAGTACTCGTTTTATAGGCTTCTTGGGCTAGAAAAACGAATGAAACCATTTTCAAGGCGATAGCTTTAACCGTTGTCGAGAAAATTGGAAAAATAGTTTTTGAATACCGTTTTTGGTTTGGGTACTTAGAATAACGGGATTCAGTTGAAACATTATCTGCATGTTCTACTTTCATTAAAACTAATATGTTGAAAGTTATGTTACGTTTGGAGTTAAGGAAGGGTTAGAATAAAATATTTTATGAACAGATATGAAAAGTTTTGGAAACTTCGTATATTTTCCTTAATATCTCGAAAAAGGTTGAGAATCTTGGTAAACAAAAGAATACCATTAGAAAGCTTACTAAATGCTCTACAAAAAAGGTTCTGATGAAAGTTTTGGTTAGGCGATGTCAATCGGAGAAATAAGTGCTTAAAACATTAAAGTAATTGATTTCGCTTATTCGAACTGTTCTTTTTGTCTTTGATTTTGATACTTAAAATTATGGGATTCAGTTGAAACATTTTCTGCATGTTTGAATTTCATCAACACTAATATGTTAAAATTTTGGTTACGTTTGGAGCTAAGGAAGGATTAGAATAAAATATTTTATTAACAGACATGAAATATTTTGGGAACTTCGTATACATTCCCTAATATCTCGAAGAAGGTTAGGAATATTGGTAAACGGAGGGTTACCTTGCGAAAGCTTACTAAATATTCTACAAAAAAGATTCTGAAACAATTTTTGATTAGGCTATGTCAATCGGAGAAATAAGTGCTTAAACTTTGAAGTAATTGATTTCGGTTATTCGAACGGTTCTTTCTGTTTGCTTTTATTCCTTGTTATTTTTTAATTGCTTAAAGTTGGATAATGTATTTGACAATAAAACAGATTAATTAAAATAAGAGAAACAATTCATTGTTAAAAATATATCAGGCTGTACCGTATGAAATGTCAGTTTTGGATTTGTCGATTTCCTTCAAATGTCTTGAAACTGTCGAGGCTCCTACTCCGAGTTCTTTGGCATATTCCCTAGTGTTTTTAATTGCTTATAGTAGTCAAATGTATTTGTCAATAAAACAGGATACGTATAATTAGAATCAATATTTTGTTTTGTCAGAATTCGAAGATGCCGTATGAATATCTAGATTACAGTACTGGTGTTGATTTCGTTCTTTAGAATTATTCTTGGTATTCCTATTTTCATCTGTTACCCACAGTTCTTTATTGTTAGTAGGTTTTTCTTATTGATTATAGAATATAAATCTATTTGGCTATAAAACAGGATACGTAAAATTAGTGACAATATTTCGGAGATTTCTGAACGAAATACTTTTAAGATTTTCTACCACCACGAACGGCTTTTTTCCTCTATTTTTATCCACTAGATAGGCTTTATTTTGCATATTATTCTATATAAGTTTTATTCAGCAGGGGATTCTGATGAAATGTCGTGTTTTTGCTGTGGATTTTAAATACGATGTGTCTAAGATTGGATAACATTAGCGAGTCTACATAGTTAAGAACCGGCGACGGAGGATTACTTCTTGCTATGATTTAGTCTACATATGTATATTAAGTCCTAAATCCAAAAAATAAACTTCACAACGGTTAGATACTATGAGCGAATATGGCGGTTCAATGCCCGTAGAAACAAGAACAGGAAATTTACCTGCTAAGAGTTAATCCTCAAGAGCTGTAAATATACCCCAGGTATCTGCCGACACAAATACAAAGCCTAGGCGGAGAGCACTCCAAAAACTCAGATCCAAACATAACGTTATATACTAAATATTCATAAAGACTACTTAGTTGTAAGCCGATTCATCAATTAGCAATCAATAGTTTTCAACAAAGGTTATATACTAAATATTGATAAAAAGTATTTAATTAGAAAAAAAAAAACAATATTCCACAAGACTTGTTTTTGGTCCATTTGTGTCTACTCTATAGACTTAATTAGGTTATTATATTATTCTATTGTAGTTGGGTAACTAAACTTTGTTTTATTTTGTTAAATAAAGTTTTTTTCTTGACTTGTTATTCGTCAAGACTTTTACTTGTCCTTGTGTATTTACCTGATAGGTTTTTATTCGGCATATTATTCTATACAGGCTATATTAGGCAGGGTATTCTACTCAATCTTGTGTACTTCTTCTTGATCCTTCTGTATGTGTTTTATATACATGGGCGTATATAAAAACAATTTCGGGGGGGGGGGGGCTGAGACCATTTCCAGGGTATGGAATACTAAATATTTAGAGCTTAGAATAGTTTTAGGCAACTAAAACGCTATTACACGTAAAATAAAATATGTTTTATGAACTAAGTGATCTTATTTAATTTATTTTTAAGGGTTTTACGAGAAGTTTTTATCATCAATTCAAAAATTTCGGGAGGGGCTGCAGCCCCCCCCCCCTCATATTACGCCCATGCTTCTGTATCCTCTAGAAAGGCATATTTTTTATTGATTTATAGAGCTTTGCTTTAGAATGAGAGCCAGATTCTGTAATTTCCGCTTCTGTGTAAAAGTTAGCTACTGTCGGTGTCCCTGACGCCTTAATATCACTTTTATTCGAGATGTTCGAGAGGATTTTGACAATTTTCACGAGATATATAAAAAAAAAATAAGTTTATTTCTTTTCTAAGCTTATCAAATGGCACTAGGGATATGAACGGAACCGCGCTAAGATGCTGCAGTTCCTGCGAGTCGGACTTTTTGTCTTTGATTTTGGTACTTAGAATTATGGGATTCAGTTGAAACATTTTCTGCATGTTCGAATTTCATCAACACTAATATGTTGAAATTTTGTTTACGTTTGGAGTAAAGAAAGGGTTAGAATAAAATATTTTATTAACAGACAAGAAAAGTTTTGGTAACTTTGTATACTTTCGTTAGTATCTCGAAAGCCGTTGACAGTCATGGGAAGCAGAAGGTTACCATTGGAAAGCTTACTAAATGCTCTACAAAAAAGGTTCTAAAGAAAGTTTTAATTAGGCGATGTCAATCGGAGAAATAAGTGCTTAAAACTTTAAAGTAATTGATTTCGTTTATTCGGACTGGTTCTTTTTGTCTGTTTTATTCCTTGTTATTTTTAAATTGCTTATTGTCGGATAATGTATTTGACAATAAGACAGATTAAGTAAAATAATAAGTTGAATTTATTGTTAGAAATGTAGCGTTCAAAGAGAGAGATCCCAAGGCTTTCCAAATGCCTCTGAGCGAAGGCCTTTCTGCCCGACTTATGGGATAGCTGACCCATACAGGTAAGATTGTAAATCAAGACCTTTCAAGACTGGTTTGTTTGAGATTTCATTTGGATAGGTGTTTCGCTATTGATCTAAACAAAGTAATAACTGTTTCTATTCTATGCCTTCATAAACACTAGAGATAAGGACGGAACCGCGCTAAGATGACGCAGTTCCTGCGAATCGGACTTTTTATCATTAGTGTAACTTGCAAAGTTTTGTCAATCAACAGTCAACACTTTGTTTTCATAATTCGTGAAATTTTTCAACAAACTCTGCAAAAACGTCTTTGTGAAAAGCAAAAATTATTCCTCGACTTTTGAGATTACAAACAAGTAATAAAAACATGCTTATCGTGTTTTAAGCGGGGAAAATACAGCTACAAAAAGCTAAAACTAATTAAAATTGGAACCAAACAGAGACAAAAACCATTCTAAACAACTAAATTGACACTTTTCAAATTTAAGCATCGATTTCTCCGAATGTGGTTGATGTATTAATAGTTGTGGAAGACCAATTTTTTCTAAGAAATTTATTGAGCTAGCAAAACAGATGGTAATCAAAATTATCTCATTTTCTGAATCGGTTTCTAGATAATTAAGGAAATATACTACGTATATCTAAAAAAAAAATTGTAGTCGTTTTCAGTTTTGTATAAAACTGTTCCAGATGTTGCCATGAAAATGGTTTCATTCAAGAAGTTTCTCCGGAGGCCAATTTTCTTCAAAAGTCCTCAGGATAAATTAAAATATATAAATATATACATATATATATAATATTAGTGTGTGTACGATATGTAGACGGATTGCATCATCCGGTGTTCTCCCTACGAACCTCGAGTGATTTGGATGTGGTCGTGCACACATTTTCAGGCTTTAAAACAACAATAAATCTGTGGTAACCTTTTATATAATTCATGAAGAAAAGAAGTTTTTTTGGCGAGACTAAGAATATGGCAAATAGGACTTTTTAACGTTTGACTTCTAAAAACATCCATCATCGAACGTTCAACAATTGCTGCACGAGAAATACCGATGAACAAGTCTGAATGAGCTGCCCTAAATAGGATTGAAGGTGAGCGAAGGACGAAGAAAGGCCCATTCAAGAACTTCTCACAATCCTCAGAAACATAAATATCTACTAGGGACCCTGAAGGGTAGACACAATATAGTTGCACTTTATATACATATATAATATTATCTACTGGTTTATTATTACTTAAATTTCAATGTTTCATTTTTATGTGTTGATATGTTATACATAACAACGGTATTTGGGACGCATTATCTACAGATTACCACCCTTTATCTGCCAAGATAGGGCAGATGGTATGATATATATATATACGTACATATGTAGCATAATATATGCTTAATGACATGCGGTCGTGCTGTCACTAAGCATAATTACAACACGACAGCACAAGAGAATAAAAGTGAAGATAAAATAGAACAGATGCTATTATCAATAAAAACTACCAATCGAAAAAATATTCCACGTTATTCAATCATTACTCAAAATCAATAATACATACTGGTTGTTTACATTCTTCATAACTTTTTTTATTTTATTTGTAGTTCATAAAGTCATCAGATTATTATATCGATATTTTTACGAAGTAATATATTGCTATATCTTATTTTTATTTATTTGAAAACAATATTTTAAAATGATCAGCATTGTAATACATATAACAACTTTATGTTGATCTTTTAAAAATGATATACAATTTCGTATGGTTGCAGAAAATAAACGACGCACTTGGTTAGTGTGCAAATATATATATATATATATATATATATATATATATATATATATATATATATATATATATATATATATATATATATATATATTTATATATTGTTGGTCTTTAAATAGTTGAAGGTAAAGTTACCGTTACTAAATTCATTCTTTTTACTTTTTCGCAGCTCATTATTTTATTTAATCTTGAAATATATCCACCAACTACTGAAATGAAGTGTCACTTTTCTGTCCCCACTTGTTCTGTTCTACGCGGAGTACGGTGTAAAACTCGTTAATTCTCGTCCTTCAGATAAGTGTCATATTTACAAACTGATGCCATTTATTTTACATTCTTTTTTTATCAGTAATAGCGACAATAAAAATGTCTAGTGGCTCTATTCGTGCTAATAAAATCTCACTGACCTTGATCTCCTCGTAGCAGGCTGACAGGTATGCAGTTCTTGACGTGAGGCTACTGACAACAGCGTGATAAGAGAGAGAGTCGAAAGGTGCGGAACACCAGCTGACGGATCAGGGAGAAGACTAGCGTAGACAGGCTGGCTGATCTCGGGCTCCCACCTACCGTCGCCCCACCGCTACGTGGTGAAGTCTCGTTTAGTTGACATGGTGGGGCTGTTGGCAACGTGAAGCATGGGCGTATGTATAAAATAATTTCTGGGAGGGCTGGAAACATTTGGGGATATGGAATACTAACAATCTAGTACTTGGAATAGTTTGACAATTAAAACGCTATTACACACACAAAAAAATTATTTTTTCTGAGCTAAGTGATCTTATTTAATTTATTTTTAAGAGTTTTATGACACATTTTTACGATCAAATCAAAATTTCGGGGGGGGGGGGGCTGCATCTCCCCCCCGTTATATACGCCTTTTTGATCCGTATGTCTTGATGAGAAATCTTGACGTTTCATAACCCATCGTTCTGACAAAACCGTTACAGGGCTTATTAGAAAAACAAATTATCTTCAGTTTTTTGTTTTTTTTTAAATATATCTTGAAAACGTTTAAGAAATCGTAATAAGTGTGAGTTTATTGTTCGAATGTCTAAAATAGGTAAACCTGAAGGAGATTGTCCTCAACACCGATTTTCTCCAAACTTTGCACTATAACGTATTTTGATGCACTAAACACGAATCCGTTGAAAAAAATTACTGTTCTCAATCAGGAAAGAAGTTATTTAAAAAAAAAGTTCACTGTTAGCGGGTTACAAACAACCAAAGGTGCTGTTAGCGGGTTACAAACGACCAAATTTTCTTCAAAATTTGCATTATAACGTATTTTGATGCACTAAACACGAATCCGTTGAAAAAAAAAGTTGCTCGCAACTAGGAAAGAAGTTATTAAGCACTAAAGTTCACTGTTATGGAGGTTATAAAAGACGGGGTAAACAGCTTATATGTAAACACGCGCCTGCGCAATAGTCCTTAATGACGAAGTGTAATTGAAATTTAGACTCACCTTGTGGTAGCTGACTTGGTCGTAAACTGTCGCTTTTGGGCATACGTGCTATGCGTTTCCGCTCGCTCCGCTCGCTCAAGAAAACATCAAAACCCCTAGTCAATCCAACTCGCAGAAATGAAAAGAATTCTATGGCCCAAAAGTCGTCCAAGGCAGTCTTCCCTAACCTTCATAACAGTGAACTTTTTTTTTAAATAACTTCTTTCCTGATTGAGAACAGTAATTTTTTTCAACGGATTCGTGTTTAGTGCATCAAAATACGTTATAGTGCAAAGTTTGAAGAAAATCGGTGTTGAGGACAATCTCCTTCAGGTTTACCAGAAATAATATAATATCTTCTATGGAATCACGAAATGAAATAACTACTGATATGCTGATAATTATAATAAGAATAATCCGTTTATAAATAATTTGTCTTTTGGGGGACACTGTAAAGGAGAACACAACTCAGAAAGGACTAGGCTTGAATAGAAGGTTACGCACTCAGTGTTGCCACTAGCCTGCGCTCACTCTCATAAGGCCAACTAAAATTAAAATAATTTAAAGCAGGGGGGCCCAAGTGACAGATATGTGAGACAACCGGGAGGTTATCCACTGTTACAAGACCATCTTAATCGGAGAAAACGCACTTGAAGTTGCAAAAGCTATGGTTTCATTCTACACTAATGTGTATGTAATAAATTCCCATGAAAAATTCGCAGAAGAAAAGAGTTTTAGATTCGGTTGGCAACACTAATCTTTAGGCATAATTATGATTCTTTTAAACCAGCATTGAAGAATAAATTGAAGACATTTAAAAATAAATTGAAGACAGGATTTTTGATTAAATTGAATACATTAATCGGATCCGGAAAACCAAAAATATGCTACTCCCAAAGGATATGGACGTATATAGAAAATTATTTCGGGAGGGGCTGGGAGAATTTCGGGGGGGGGGGCTGAGAACATTTGGGGGTTATGGAATACTAACAATCTTGAACTTGGAATAGTTAGCCAATTTAAACGCTATTACGCCCAATAAAAACTATTTTTTCTGAACTGTGATCTTATTTAATTTATTTTTAAGGTTTTATGATACATTTTTACCAATTTCGGGGGGGGCTGCAGTCCCCTCAACCCCCCTTATATACGCCAAAGCATGGCATCAATAATTTTGATTTTGTCGGAAAAAATTTATCATAAAAATCTCAAAAATAAATTAAATAAGATCACTAAGCTCAGAAAAAAATATTTTTTTTGGTGTGTAAAAGCGTTTTAGTTGGCTAAGTATTCCATGTTCTATATTGTTAGTATTCCATACCTCCCAAATCATCCAGTACTCCCAGCCCTCGAAGTTATTTTCTATATAAGCCCCTGTCAAAGGAGGTCGAGTTTGGACAATCTCAAAAACCCAGAATAACAGCACATAATTAAATTTGATGGAACTATTTTGAATTTCCTGTAAGCTTAAACTCTACATTGGGGCATGTAAACATTATATTTTTATTCCTTGTTCAATATC
Source organism: Gonocerus acuteangulatus (assembly GCA_946811695.1). Taxonomy (NCBI): domain Eukaryota; kingdom Metazoa; phylum Arthropoda; class Insecta; order Hemiptera; family Coreidae; genus Gonocerus; species Gonocerus acuteangulatus. Next base: position 78,622,131 of record OX328127.1, on the reverse strand, counting down.
AACAAATGATATTATCTCTGCCACTTTTGAGTACCAGTTATAAAAGGATGTTGCATTTATAGCCACTTATTTGGAGAGGTAATATTCTCTTGAATCATTTATTATTATTCTCTAGAATCCTAAATATATTTGTTTTATTAAACCTTATTGTGCATTTGTTTACAATTAAACAGAAATTAGAGAATTACTGACATTTTTTTCATTCGGAGTTTCCATTTTTTTTTTTTACTATTAATATAGAACATCCCCAGAAGTTTTTCTTTTTTTGCCCCTTACTATGGAAAAGAAACTTTCCATGGATTCTGGTTTAAAATTTCCACGTTCATGAATACTCATCACTAAATGACGAGTTCTATCATTATAAAGGTTGTAACATTATAAAAAATACATTGTAAATATTTATTATTTTAATTTTGCTTAGAACATTATTTAAATTATTATTTAAATTTTAACGTCCATTATTATTAACTACGAATTTTGGGAAGGGTTATCTATAGGTTACCACCCTTTTCTAGCCAGGATAGGGCTGATGCATTTTCTAAAGGAAAGCAACCACTCCATAGTGGGAATCGAACCCACAACCTTTGGAACGGAGTTTTAAGTGCTCACGCCTTAACACACTTGGCCACTGGGCCTCCTATTAATTATTGGTTTAATGTAAAATACAAGTCATATTTGACAAATGGGTCAATTCACGTCAAATCGCCCAATTCTAATATATGTCCGTGCCATCATATCTCAGATATTTTTCAAAATTTCTTCATGAATAGAGATGTATCAGATAATCTCAAATTAATTTTTTCAGATTTTTTTATCAGAAATTGAACCAGGGGGAATTTTTTGAAATTCTTGTTTTTTGCATGATTTTGGTTACTGCTTTTCTGATAACAGTTTTGAAAAACATTTGTGTTTTACTTTTTTTTCAACAAATCCGGCTGTTCTTGGGATCAAATTAAAGCTAATGCTTTTCTCTATCAAAATAAGCTATAATAGTGATACTATAGGCAATAGTGTCATGCCACTAATCGCGCAAAGTTATTTTTTATACTTTTTCATTAGGTAGGTTCAATAAGTCATACCTCAGAAATCACAATTACCACATGCATCATAATTTTTTTCTAGAATGATCAAACAATGTACTAGTTTTGTTCAAAAAAAAGAATTGTGTTTTTGGCGGTTATGAAAAAAAAAAATTTTCTTAGGAAAAAGTTCCCTTAAAATATCAACTTTGTAAAATGTAAATTTAAAGTTTTTCTGAGCTCAAAGTAACTCAACACATTTATTACAAGCAATAAAACTATAACCTATTATATTACAAGGATATTTGACATTAATTTTAGATTATTCACTGTTAGGTACCTAATTTTTATAGTAAATTTCAAATTCAGTTAATTGTGAACCTTTTCATCTATTTTGAATGTCTTTCCTGATTCAGATGATGATAAAGGAACTGGAATATGTTTAAGTATCTTTCCTTGCCATATTTTGGATTCTGTTTGCAATTTGTTCAGCTTTATTTTCCAATCTAGCTGGCCTGTGACTTCGTCCGCGTGGATAGTAAACGGATTTATTTTATTTTCATAACATATTTTTCTATTTATATGTCCACAACGAATTCAGAGTTTCGTTGCAACATAATTCCAACAATAATTGTGGTCGGTGTGGGCGAATAACTACTTTGTGTCAGGAGATGAACCAATTTTGCTTGTTAACGAACTCGTTGCTAGGGAAATACTATATACCAAGTTTTGTGACGAAAAAACAAAAAACTCTGGTGTGTAGACTGCGTTTCTACAAGAAACACATATTTTCGTACCTAGATGAAACTTTTGTTCACTTTTTTTTTTTTTTATTCTTAATGGAAGAGAAACATTGTTAATACCTTTACACACATTCTTTTTGTGTTTCATAACTGGATCACAGCATATAACTGAATCCGAAATGTACAGAAACTGAGATATGACTTTCCACTATAAAAATTAGGTACCTAATAGTGAATAATCTAAAATTAATGTCAAATATCCTTGTAATATAATAGGTTATAGTTTTATTGCTTGTAATAAATGTGTTCAGTTACTTTGAGCTCAGAAAAACTTTAAATTTGCATTTTACAAAGTTGACATTTTAAGTGAACTTTTTCCTAAGAGAAAAACTTTTTTTTCATAACCTCCAAAAACACAATTTTTATTTTTGAACTAGTACATTGTTTGATCGTTCTAGAAAAAAATTATGATGCCTGAGGTAATTGTGATTTCTGAGGTATGACTTACTGAACCTACCTAATGAAAAGGTATAAAAAATAACTTTACGCGATTAGTGGCATGACACTATTGCCTATAGTATCACTATTATAGCTTATTTTGATAGAGAAAAGCATTAGCTTTAATTTGATACCAAGAACAGCCGGATTTGTTGAAAACAAAATAAAACACAAATGTTTTTCAAAACTGTTATTAGAAAGGCAGTAGCCAAAATCATGCAAAAAACTAGAATTTCAAAAAAATCCCCCTGGTTCAATTTTTGATAAAAAAAATCTGAAAAAATTAATTTGAGATTATCTCATACATCTCTATTTATGAAAAATTTTTGAAAAATATCTGAGACATGACGGCACATAGCACTGGTCGTTTTGACATGAAATGACCCAAATGTAACATGAAGACTAATGAGGTTACTTTAATATGGGGAAAAATTGCTTAAAATAATGTTTGTTCGAGAACAAAATTTAACTTTTTGTCTGGGGTTTTTATTTTAATATGTCATTATCCCTAATTTGAGTGTGCCAAATCAGAATATGAACTCAGTTTTTCTCCATCACACACCTATTTTTTCACAATTTAGGAAATAGTAAAATATGCATTTTTATACTAGCCTCTATTGAATTTATGTTCTACTATTAAATGTAAGTTAATAAATCCATAACTGTCAACATAACACTCTTAAAAATTAACTAATGTTTCACATCATCACTTAAATTTGAACATTTGGCCAGTTTTTACAAACTGCCTTGAAATGAATATTTTGTAGAGTTCCTACTATGAAAAGAATTTGATACATCTCTTCAGCGACTGGCAATAATCAGCTGTCATATTTATAGTTCACTTTCCCTGGTAGTGTCTTTCCATTTCCTTTATGTCCTGATGAAATCTTTCACCATGCTCTTCTATTGTATCTACATATTCTTGTTCGCTATCGAAATTGTCTTGAGAATTCTTTTTAAGAATCTGATGATGATTCCTTTCGAAATGCTTCTAATGGAGAAGGTACAGGAAGACCAGGACCATGTGATATGGATCTTTTTTTGAATAAATTTCTTCATTTGTTCAGTGATTTCTTTCATATTTTTTGTATTGTAGCCTGTAACATCGCACACAAAAACAGCAATCATCCACATGATTTCAGGGTTTGTGTCAGATCATAGGGATAATAGCAAAGGGCGAACTAGCTTTTTTTCCTTTACTCCACTCTGTTGTTCTACACGAGTACAACATACTTTTTTGGTGCCCATTTTTTGTCAAGCTTCATGAAAATAGGCCTCTTTAACAAAATTGGTAATATTTTGTCTTCCCTTTCTAACAAAAAAAAATTGCCACAGATATGGCAAAATATATCAGGGTTATTTTTACACTTACTGGAATACATATTGCTTAAAATTCCCAAAATATGTATGACATACAACTGCTACTCACAAAACCAGATCCTTACTATTTGAAAAGCAGTTATAGACTGAGCTAAATTTACAGGGATCGGACTTGTTGTTGTCTGTTATATTTTTGTATTGTTGAGAAGCATATAAATTTCAACAATGCAATCAGTATACTCATTACTGTTTATACAGTTTTTTTTCATTTTCTGGTTTCTTTTCGGTTCCATATGCACAGAACTACATTAAAATATTTTAGGTATAACTACTAATTAAACAAAAGTGGTACGTGGTAGGTATTCATATTTATTTCTTCAGCCCTCATCCTAATCACAGAGCTCAATCCCTCTCCTCTCAATCCCTCTCCTCTCAATCCCTCTCCTCTCAATCCCACCTCGAAAACCCTCCAAGGAGACTGAAGAGATCTTGGCCTCATGGTCAACTATGTAATTAAAGGACAAATAAAATCTCGTAATTAGGAAGTGTCAATATTGATTGGCTTCTTGCAAAGTCCTTGTTTAATTTTGTTTTATTATCATTAGCAATTTATTTTTATGTTGTTCTTTTTTTTTCTTTATTAATTATATTATCTTTTATTTATTTTTTTCATCTGTTTTCTTTTTTTTTTAATTTTATTTGTAATTAATGTTTGTATATATTATTATCATTACTTACGTTTTTTAATTTCATTATGTGAGATCATAAATAAGCTCATGTATAAACTGACCATACTTAACCAATGTACTTAAATATTGTACAGATGTTAAATAAACATGTTTAAGAAAAAAAAATTCTTCAGCCTTATAGGTGGTGATTCACTATTATTATTGATTCCTTCACGATGGAACATGTGAATGATTCGTAGTCGCGTTTTATATCCCATATTTTGGAAACATTTTGGATATATGAAGGCAAGGAACCTCTTGCACCAAAGAGAAGACCAATTACCTCCCACTTCTGGATATTATAATTTCTACGGAAATAGGGAATACACTTTTTGTAAATGGATTTCTTTTCTTTGTCAACTGATAAGGGCTGATTCTCGTCCATCTTGAATCTTATAGTCTGATCAAAAATAATTCCGGTGGATCCCTGACGATCTTCTATGGAATCCTGAGCTCCTGCCAGAAATCATTCGAACTGGAATTGAGTTCGATATAAGATATACTTACAATTGGCTGAAGTATATATGCCTGAAAAAAAAAAATGAAGTCCGAAATAGTTCAGTAAAAATTAAACATAAAATTTGGAAGGTTCTACTTATATTATCTGAATATACCGTTCCACTCTCTTCATAACTTTTGTTAATTTTTTAAATAAAATATATTACAGACAGATTTTTGCATTATTTTATTTTTAAAATAATTTATTTTCTTATCAGATAATTACAATCACTACGTAATATAAAACTTGAATGTAAGTTTCCTTCTTTAACTTTACTTACTTGAATGCCTTCAGGTAAGTAAAGTTAATTTTTCACACTTATTGAAGATTAGCTGCAAGACTCTATTAGTTAATAGTGAGCCGTAAATCTTCTTTTACGATAATCTTCGAGGTCATCGTGAAATATTCGAGAGGGATTCCCCAGCAGCTAAATCTATTTGAGAATCAGGGAAAGTCCTCCATTGATAGCGCGAGGAAGTTAATTTGAACAAGGTTGCCGCTACTGCCATCAGCACGGCGTCCACAAGGAATTCTATTTCCTGCAACAAAAATACATTAGAAAATGTATATTTTATATATATATAAATATATATATATATATATATATATATTGTAATGATATATTACATTCTTGAAAATATTTTTAAATTCAAATAACCATCGATATTTTGAAAAGCCCGCGCAAATCACAAACCAGATATACAAATAACATCGTATTATATACGATCAAAATCAATAATATTTTTGGACAATACTGATGTACAATATATCCATATTAAATGTACATTCAGATAACAATAAATTAATTATTTTGTATGGCAAAAAACAATTGTTATCTTTATATATAACCCAACAAACTGCGGAAGTTGAGAAGCAGGGACGCTAAACTTTCCCGCTTTCTCGAATGGCGTCAGTCTAGTCTAGTTCCATCAGCGATAGAGAGAGGTTCAGTCTACTCTAGTCTCAGCCTTGTCTTGAAGAAGAAGTCTTTTGGTTCTCAGCGTTGGCCGAAGTCAGAGCTCCCCTCCAAGGAATACCGAATGTATTGAAATTTCGTTGGAAGCGGATTGATTTAGAGGTAAGAATTGTTTTTGTTGTAGTTTTAAATTATTTTATTTTTGTTTGCATGTAATTTAATATTGTTTGTATCTCAGAGTTGTCTGGAAATAAATGTAATACCAGTAATTCACTCGGAACCTTGATCCATGAGATTAAGTTAAATTAATATAATATAACTAATTATAATTTCTTTATTTCTGATTATAAAAATTATCATTACATATAATGGCGCCCAACGTAGACGGCCGAGTGAATTAAAATTAAAAGCGGTAAATAAATATTGAAAATAAAACTTAAAAGTAATTTTTTTTTTTAAATAAAAATGTCTGACGTAAATATTGAACAATTTCAAAATAACGGTGAAGAAGATAATGTAGAATCACCGGAATACGTGTTTTTTGCGCCAGGAGAGATAAATATTGTAGTCGAAACGCGTGAAAACGAATGGCAGGAGGATGATGCAATAGCATTCAGAGAATCGGCGGGTTCCTTAGGAACAGAAATTATATCCAATGGCGGGAATCATACTTCCGTAAGGGATAATGAGATGCATCCGTGGCACGTGGATCAACTCATGAGATTTTTAACAGACAAGTTCCAAGAGTTTAATGCTAAGAGTGATAAAAATTATGCAGAACTAAGTAAAAACAATAAAAGATTGGAAAATAAAATTGATAAAAATAATAAAATATTGGAAGATAAAATTGATGCAAATAGAATAGAACAAAATAAAAAATTGGACAATTTATGTAATGCTTTAAATAATATGGGTGAAAGTCAAAATAAAGAGACGATAGAATTGGAAAAATCGAATAATAACCTTTTTAATAAAAATGATAGAAGTTGTAAAGAAGTTATTGAGATTAATGAAAATGATAATGAAAATTTAATTAAAAATACCGGAAATGACGATACATTGGTAAATAATGACATTTTAAATGAAACTATAAAATACAGTTTAAATATTGATGATAGTAGTAATGACCAAATATTAAAAGATAAAATATTGATTGAAGATAAAAATGACTATAATTGTTTAATAAATGAAGATAATACAATTCAAGAAAAAATATTAACTGAATTAAATAATGATAATGAGGGTACAAAAGAAATAATTAATAATAAGCTAATAAATGATAATTTCAAAAATAAAATAAGTACAAAATTTATAAACAAAATGATGAAACAAAAGAAAATTGAAAAATTATCTGAGAACTATAAATTCAAAATAAATGAAAAGAATTATAATAAAAGAAGTGGAAATATACCAATGAAGAAACTGAATAGAACTATTAATAATAATAATAATTTAAAGATTTTGAATGTCAAATTTGGAAATAAAATAAAAATTCTTTATAAATATAAAAGACAACTTGGAATAGAAAAAAATTCAAAGCTAAATCGGCCTCCAAGGAAAAGAATAAAACATTTTTATAGAAAGAAATTGGACAACTGCAGAATAAAGTATTAAGGACCAGGCATAAATTCAAGGCAATTGTTAAACTTAGTTTTAGATAAGTGAGTTTTTATAAAAATTATTAGTTTAGCATTTTTTTTTAAGTAAATAAGATTTATATTAATATAAGATTTAATTGATAATAATAATATTTAAAAATTTATCATACATTTAATAATCATATTAGTTTAGGATAAGATAGTTTTGATAATGATAATGTTTAAAAATGAAGAATGAGAAATGATAATTTTAATTAAGAAATGATAATAAATAAAAAGTATGTAACGAAGTAAGTTATTGAAAATTTTAATAAAAAACAGGCTTACCAATCTAATTAATAGTTCTGTATCCCGAAACTCCAAATTAAAAAATTCAATTTTAAATTTATTTTTTATACCGGACTAAAAACATTTTTTTTTTAAATTTTTTTTTTAGACAGGAGTGCAAATGTAATGATATATTACATTCTTGAAAATATTTTTAAATTCAAATAACCATCGATATTTTGAAAAGCCCGCGCAAATCACAAACCAGATATACAAATAACATCGTATTATATACGATCAAAATCAATAATATTTTTGGACAATACTGATGTACAATATATCCATATTAAATGTACATTCAGATAAAAATAAATTAATTATTATGTATGGCAAAAAACAATTGTTGTCTTTATATATAATCCGGCAAACTGCGGAAGTTGAGAAGCAGGGACGCTAAACTTTCCCGCTTTCTCGAATGGCGTCAGTCTAGTCTAGTTCCATCAGCGATAGAGAGAGGTTCAGTCTACTCTAGTCTCAGCCTTGTCTTGAAGAAGAAGTCTTTTGGTTCTCAGCGTTGGCCGAAGTCAGAGCTCTCCTCCAAGGAATACCGAATGTATTGAGATTTCGTTGGAAGCGGATTGATTTAGAGGTAAGAATTGTTTTTGTTGTAGTTTTAAATTATTTTATTTTTGTTTGCATGTAATTTAATATTGTTTGTATCTCAGAGTTGTCTGGAAATAAATGTAATACCAGTAATTCACTCGGAACCTTGATCCATGAGATTAAGTTAAATTAATATAATATAACTAATTATAATTTCTTTATTTCTGATTATAAAAATTATCATTACAATATATATATATATATATATATATGTTAACTTTCAAGCTGCTTCGCTGGGAATTAGATGTGTTTTCTGCAACTCGGCTTCTTTCTCCAGCGGTCTTTCTCCTCCTTTCATCGCAATATTTCGCCGGATTCCTCTCCGGCTTCTTCTGGCAGTCACTCATCCTTGCTGGTTGGTAAGGGAAACAACATTCCCTTACCAACCAGCAAGGATGAGTGACTGCCAGAAGAAGCCGGAGAGGAATCCGGCGAAATATTGCGATGAAAGGAGGAGAAAGACCGCTGGAGAAAGAAGCCGAGTTGCAGAAAACACACACATATATATATATATATATAAATATATACATTCATACATATATATACAAATATATATATATATATACATATATATATATATATATATATATATATATATATATATATATATATATTGTGGTGTTTTGGGGTTTCTGCCCCACGTTTAGGCACCAAGATGGGGTGTTTTTGGTGTTTTGGTTAATTATTAGTCAAATTAATTTTTTGCTTCTTTTAACCTGACTAGAAAAGTTCCTATAAAAAATTCCAATAGATCTCAGGGTTCATTAAAATTGAACCAAAATCGCCACATACGGATTTGTTATTTAAATTATTATTTTGATTTAATAAAATTTCTTGAAATTGAAAAGCATGAAAAATGTTAATTTATTACCAATTCTTAACATCCATCCTTTATATTGTATTGAGACCATATTTTATATACCAGGAGAAAGGTTCATAATTAATAAAATAGAGTTGGAAACAATTGAATTATATTGAAACAGTAAATTATAGGTTTTTGGCATTGAATAGTTGTAATTTCCTATTAAATTAAGCATATTAAATGTAATAAATAAAAATGCTTGACTCACATAATTGACCTCAATGTTGGGGTAATAGAAAAGCTTAGCTCATAGTTAACATGTAACATAGTTAACATGTTACATTTATATAATGAAAAGAAATTATTGGCCATTTTGAATTTAATAATGCTAGCATTAATTTTATTTTAGCATTGGTAGTTTTTATTATTGAGTGTTACTAAGCTTTGGGTGCACATGAAGTTCTCGAAGTCCAGCTTGTCCCAGTACTTCTTGTTTCTGGGTAAAGAGGTAGGCTTCCAGGTTGCTATCTTGTGTGGTATCGGACGGCTGAGTATCAAGAGTGAGAGTGCGGGTAGAGAGGGAAACCCTTTTAAAGGCTATACCCCCACCATACCGGGGACTCTTGGGCTCCGATGTTAGCTGGTGGTTGAGCAAGGGTTGCTTCTCAAAACATCCCTGTTATCGCTCTTCCCGGGAAAACTTGCAATTCGTGATGCCTTTTTGCTTTTTTGTAATGAGACATTTGGAATTCATTGAAAATGTATATACTTGACACTCACTACAATCCCTAAAAAACACTGCCATGCTATTGCTTTTATTATTGCTTATTATAAGCTTTTTATTGATTTAATTATTTCATTATTTTGACAAAAGGCTAATATTGTGATGGATTTATTAAATATAATTTAGTACTTATTTTGGATAGGAATGCTGCACTCTGCTGTGCCAGAAATTCACATTTCCTTGAGTGCCCCCTTATATATCATTGCAATCTAAAAAAGTCTGTTTTACTTTTCAAAATCCAATAATAGAATGCTTAATTCACCATTGATACAACTGAACTATTTGTAATTCCATATTATAAAATGCCTTACCACTCAGGGCTACCAAGTTTAGTCATTTATTTATAAAACAAATATACTCCCAAATAAATAAATTTTGAAATTACCAAAACTTCAAACAGGAACTACATAACTAAGCATATCTCAGCAAGGAAGTTAGTTACGCCAAGTTGCTGAGGCACGTGTCTTACAGATTATATATATATATATATATATATATATATATATATATATATATATATATATATATAATTGTATTAATATTTTTAAATATTTATTACAAATGTAAATTTGGTGGCTTAATTCAATTTGAATGTAGTACAGATTAAACCCCAACTTATGAGCAAATTAGTAATTTAGGCCCACGGTAACCCCCCCCCCCCCCTGTAACGTACCAATTTTTTTAATTTACAGATATTAACAACAGATATAAAAAAATATATTGTTTTTGTACCTATGGCTACCCCTACACTGCCAATATGTATGTGGCTAGTACAGTACGTATACACGTACGTATAGCTACATACATTAATGGATTTATTTATTAAGATGAAAATTAGCTACTACACTAACCAAACCTGGAATTTCAAACGCTGCAATAACAATTGCAAAGATATTTCCCAATGAAACTGTTAATAACCAGAGAGAGGACATGAGGGTTTTCATCCTTGGTGGGCTCTGAAAAACAATAGTTTTATTTATTGGCGTGTTTATTTATTTTTTGTTATGTGTGTCAGTTTTTCTTAATCATTGGAAGTGTCGAAAATAAAAGACGTATAATAATTGAATTTGTATCTCTTTATGTTACACAAGTTAAATGCCAGGCTGAAAATCGCAAACCAATTCTGTTCCTCACAAGATCTTATTAACTGATAAAACTAAAATTTTATTTAACTGCATACAAAATTAAATTTTCAATTAGATTGATTAGGGTACTTAAGTTTATGAAAACACTGAAATCTGGTAGATATAAACCGGTTTTAGGCATCTGTAAATAACACTTTATTTAAGCCAGAGCTGAGGAAAACATTCCAAACACAAATACACCAGCACTAGGAAGATTTTGCAGTATAACATATGAGATAATTCGAGGAAAGGATGGGTATGATCAGTCATGGATCTTCCCAAAACTTTATGACAGATAAGGATGTCAGAAATTTTATCATGGACATAAGTTGAATAAAAGGCGATTTTACTCTTAACGTTGTTCACGTTAAAAGTGTGCTCAGCACAAATTATGGGTGTTTGGCAGTGAAGAAACGAAACAGCTGTCATGGTTTGTAAATCCTGATCTTAAAAAAGAGAATGTTGGCAGTATTTTTCAGTGAGTGGTGTTAAAAACACAGATGGGCGCCTCGGGCAAGTGATATACTGACGAATGTCTGCCTGAAATGGTGCATGCTCACCAGAAACTTCGGCTACATCCAGGACTGGATAAATGGTCTCTTTATCATTGTAGTATTCCAGCACATTGCAAGCAAATTCAGAATAAATTAATTTAGCCAGCACATAAATAAATCTGTTGGAGCAACCTTCCTACAGCGGAGATATGGTGCCGTGCACCATCATAGTATTCCCTCAGGCAAAAAAGATAGGAAATTCACAGGTGATAAAGATTTAGGTCTTGGGACATTTGACATACAGAGAGTGAGAAAAATAATGGTCATCTGTTGGCCAGATGATTCCCCAATGCGAAATCGGAAAAAATATCCCCCTTATTGACCCCTGCAAAACTGACCTTGAAATGTTATTCAAGGTCAAATTTTTTGATTGTATATTTCAAATCTACGAGTCATTAGGAAGAAAAAAGTCAACTGCGCTGTTAACTTTTTTCTTAAATTAATGTATAGGTACTGCATATTTTAAAAATTTGGATGAAGTAGAAAGTAAATACCTGTCTGTAAATAAAGTTGGTTCCATTGGTTATAAATAAAATTTCAGCACATACAAGAACAATATATTGAGGTATTTGCCAAGCTACGTGTACAGATTGTTTCTTTGTATACTGAAACAAATAATGAGTGAGAATTTCATAAATTAAAACTTTTTTTTTAATTCACATTTTCTTTATTTGAAATTATTTAACTTTGCCAAAATAAAAATTTCCTCAAGGTTCGGCCCGAACAGTCCAATACTTGAGGAAGTCCTTAAATGTGAATTTAATTAAACTAATAAGGGAATACTAATTTCAATTTGTTATTGCTTTGTTATAAATAAATTCAATTACTATTTTTTTTTTTTTTTTTTTGGTATTGCTTTTAATTATATTTTTTATTTTTATCATTAAGTGCATTTATATTTTATATGATAATAAACATTATCATCATTTTATATGAAATTTAAAAAAAATATTTAAACTTTATTTTAGTTATTTCTGATCCATTTGGCATCTTCTCCCAAGTTCAGAGGGAAAACATCACACGTGCTTATTTCCTTATGGATGCAGTGTGCTTCACGTATGGTACGTGTGGGATAATGCTTAACTCACTTATATTGCTAATATCTTATTTAAAATAACAGGTATGTTTAGGAACTTTAATTATGTGGAATGGAAAATTATGAACGATGTACTCATCATATTAAATGCTCACAAGATCCAAAAATAATTCAAATTAAAGATGATTCAGATAAATTCACAAGCCCATCCCAACGTGGTACCAGACTATTCATACGAGTGTTTCAGTATTGTTATATATCAAACCATAAAAGTAATATCAACAAACTGACGTCTTCTCCCAAATTATTTTACATTTATTTTCATTTTTTATTTTTATTAATAACTGAGTATATACTTTCTCTGCTTAATTAATGTAATACCAGCTGTCTGTCTGTATGTCTGTTCCTTATACAAATCCACACCGTTTGATCGATTTTCATCAAACGTGGGACACAGGTGAGTCTTGACACGGGGAATATCATAGCCTAGGTCAAAAACGTCTACCTATCTGTCTGAATGTTTGTTCCTTATACAATTCCACACTGGTTTTTTTTCTTGTTTTAAGGCATGTCAGCCACATGGGCGATTAATGCCTTGATTAAGGTGATAGATAGCGCCACCACCGGCAGGACCCGACCAGGCGAGGGCACGCCCACCTATATCGCAGGCCCCCCCCTACTCGATAAGGGCCCCCTGTCCACACTGTTTGACCAATTTTCATCAAACTTGGCACACAGGTGGCTCTTGATACAGGGAGTGTTGTAGGCTCTAGGACTCACAGTTCAGAGGTCACGGGTTTGAAACTGAGAACCCGAACAGATACTAAATTGCATTATTAGATTTGATATTACTTATTTGGTTTATAATTTGTTTTTTCTTTTCTAGATAGACAAAGTAGGTGTACCATGCCAGGTAACAGCTAGTTATTTATAAAATATATGTAATCTGACCTTTATAACAAATTGAAGAATGCTAGCTATAGCTGCAGTGCCACTCATTAAGTACGCTCCGATCCACATCCTTTGAAACAGGCTCTTCATGATTCCCACTCGTTCGAAACAAGGATACAAGATCTTTTCGAACAGAGGTACTAGTGGTAGAACAATAAGCGGACTTATTGCAACCATTTGATCTGGTTCAATTTTAAATGATTCTGTTATGTAACGATCCATCTGTCTTGCTTGAAAAATCCATCGAGAGCCCTGGGAATCAGACAAATTGCCATTTTACTGCGTAAATGAGGAATAAACTACACTAGGAAAAGGCAGAATTAAAAACATAATAATAATGTAGTGTTTGTTATTATTTAAAATTTATTCAAATTTTAACGTCCATTATTATTAACTGAGAATTTTGGGATGGGTTCTCTATAGATTACCACCCTTTTTAGCCAGGATAGGGCTGATGCCTTTACTTTTTTCGAAAGAAAAGCCACCACCCCATAGTGGGAATCAAACCCACGGAGTTTTAAGTGCTCACGCTTTAGCACTCTCAGCCACAGGGCCTCCTATTTATAATTAAATTAAATTGAGTAAAATGTAATTTAATATTTATTTAACATCAAATCTCTGGCCATGATAAGTTCCAGCAAATTAAGACACATTAATCATGAATTTCAAAAAATATACAAAATGTGATTATCTATAAAAATCTTTCTATTACGGAACAATATAAATGTATATTATAAAACAAAAATTACCATGTTTCTTTAGGCACAGGTTTCAGTCTTAATAGAAACCCCAACAATATATTTGATCCTGCATTAAATTCCTCTCAAATTGCACCTTTCATGCTTTGAACTCTTAACACTACTGTTTGACATAAACCATCCTCCTAAAATGTCCTCAAGGGGGAGAGACTGCTTGCAGATTTGATGCCGACTGACGAGAGAGAGAGAGATACTGTTGCTAGGGAAGAGAGTGTGAGAGACTGACTATACACAGTAGCGCTTTAGCTTCGGATTGGACAGAGAAGCCTTTTTGATTTGAATGAAGGAAAATTTGTTTCATCCACACTTTATATTGCTACAAAATAGTACATGGGTGTATATAGAAAATAATTTTGGAGGGGGCTGGGAAAATTTGGGGGGGGGGCTGAGGCCATTTCCGGTGTATAGAATACTAACAATTTAGATCGTGGAAGAGTTTTAGCCAACTTAAACGCTATTACACCCAAAATAGAATATGTTTTATGAACTAAACGATCTTATTTAATTTATTTTTAAGGGTTTTATGAATTTTTTATTGATCAAATCAAAATTTCGGGTGGGGGGGGGGCTGCAGCTCCCTTAGCGCCCCCTTATATACGCCCATTATCTATTCCAAAATATATGTATTTACAAACATATTCTTTTAGTCTTTATGTTCCCAGCCCCATTATTTTTAATTTTCAACGTGCACTGTATTTAGTTTATTTATGTTTGAGGTATCACAACAATATATAAATAATTTTTAGTGGGGGTCATTTTTGGTGCCTGCTATATAGGATCGATGGAAAATTGGAGATATTTTTCAAAAATTCAGTGATGAGTGAAACCTCAATAGCTTTGAAAATTGGAATCCAGGCTACGCATTTGTTTGATCACAAGTCGTAAATATTGGCTGAATGTGGATTCAATTCACATTAATGGATCCCATTCCAGACACAATGGATCCATTTACCAAAGCTCTTACCAATCGCACGGGTAAGTGAATGCCTCATCTCTCGTACCTTCTGCTCTGGAATCCAGATGGCACAGGTAGGCTTTATCACACAAGGAGCAATATTTGCATTCGGAACAAGGCGGGTTATTTGAATGCGGAACAGCACAGTTACTTACATTTTTGATAATTCCTAAATTTTTAAATGGACTATTCTGTTCAAATGTTTTCCCTCTCAATGTCAAAAAAAGAATGTGTGTGAAGTTTATGGATGTATTAGATGAATGTAAAGTAAATTACCTGTTTATCATTGAGCGCCCAGAAAACCATTGTTGGTAATATAACAAAAAATACTGCAAAGACTGTCTTAACATCGTCAATAAAAGCCAGCGGATAATGATCATCTGCATAGTCCAACCAGTGTGGTTTTTTCTCACTTGACTTCACACGCATAACTATACTGTGCTGGGGAACAAATAGAATGAGAAAATTGTTGTCATTTATTTATATATTAATAAAAATATATTATATATATTAATAAAAATATATTATATATATTAATATTAAAAATATATTATATATATTAATAATTTATTTATATATTAATAAAAATGTAAACATAATGAAATTTGGGAGTACCAACTTGTGTTTATTGGTTTGAGAAGTTAAGGCATCTAGGGTTTCGAGAGTTTGGAATAATGGCTTTTCTTTAAACAAAAACAAAAGGCAGTACTCCTTGCCTGGTTAGAGAAGAATGGTAAACAGCAGATAAATGTTTTCCAAAAGTCTATTTAAATAAATTAAAGGGGTCTCCCGTGGTCTAGTGGCTAGCGCGCTGGATTCATAAGCGGGAGATGGTAGGTTCGATCCCCACCGGTGCACAGTGTAACGTCCAATGGACAAAAACCTGAATTTTTGTTTTCTTATATTTAATTTTTAATCCTCTAGCTAAGTTCAGAAACTATTCAAGGAATTAAAATCGTATAAAACTAATAAATATTAGTTTTATTTTCATCAATAAACACATTAACAGTATTATAAACAAGGCAAAGTCTTTAAAACCTGTTTCATACCAACAATCAGTTTCAACCTCTCTCGTTGAAGATAGGACAGTGTTTTTATTAAGTCATCCGAAGGAAATTACGTCAAAATTATTCCTTTTTTATCTGATATAATTGATTATGGGTAATTATTCCCTTATTAATTATCCTGAATTATTCTTCATTGATCTTTGACATTTTTCTTAAGTACAAAATTTTGATAGACAATAGCAAAAAAACTTAATCTGAAAACATCCCAAGTTTTTTAGAGCTTAAAGTTTACCTCAAGTATAATGTACTGAGGGCAATTTAGTTTGCCGAAATTTGCCAATTCCAAAGATTTTTATTTTTAGATCCATCACATAATACAATTTATTTTCTCTTCCAAATTTGAAAAAATGTGGATAAATTCAAGAAAACGGTATCAATCCTTGAGAAATTCTAATTTAATTTGACCTGCAGGATGCTTCTAAAGAAATATTGAGCAGTATTAGAAAGACTGCCAGTTTAGTCTTATATTATATGTAAAAAAATGTGGGAACATGATCACCGCAGAGAAAAAACTCTTATATAAATACTGGTTGAATCAATATATCAACTTAGAAGAAATTGTTATTAATTTTTATCAAGAAAAAAGATATTCACGCCCTTCGGCTTCCTTAGAGGCAGACATAAAAAAGAGTTTACAGTGTTGTGTGAGAGATCGAAAAAAGCGCCGGGTTCTTCTGACATCTGTCCCAGAGCTTGCTTTATGGAGAAAAAATATAAAAAGGCAAAGCAAAATCAATCCAGACATTAATGAATGTATAATAGAGGATGGTATTAATAATCAAATGGATATTGGTTTCGATATAAGTTTACATTCTCAAGAATCCAAAAACGATTCAGACTCGGAATTAAGAAATTATTTAATAATTTCATATAAAATGGTAAAATATTATTATTCTATGGCAATATTATTGTAAGTATAATTTACTACTATACTATTACTACATTATATGTTACAGTTATATTATATTTTATAATATTGTTATTGCTAATATTATTACCTGCTATATTATTTCTACAAATATTACAATTAATATTATTTTAGCCGTATAGTATGCATTATTATACTATTGTTACCTTGTTTTGAGTTGATTTCAATTAATAAAAATGTTTATTTGAAAATAACTAGCGGTTAATGATTTTTGTCCATAATCTCCATTACTTCAATACACTGTGCGGTGACAGGAATTTTCTCATCTCAGGGCTCGCTGAGAAAATTCCTGGATGTCTGCGCTAATGGCCAAGATTTGTCGATGCGCCATAAAAAAAAATAATAATAAAAAAAAATAAATAAAGATGAAGATAGTTAGCCAGGATGATGATGATGCTAGTTATGATAGGCAAACTGACCTAAACAATTTTGACTTCAAATAAATATTTTCTGATGTACAATAATATACAGTGTATGTGATATATTTGCGTATATATTTACATATCTACACGTGTTCCGACTATAATACATAGGTGCACCAAATTGTATAGCTAAGAAAAAATTAAACATTAATTTTAGAATGTTGAACTGATAGTGATTTATGATACATCACAATGACTATGAATACATATGAGGAGGTGGGATGCAAAACTCGTTTGTTCCATTTTTTGAAAAATTGAGATGGTATTAGAATCTAAAAGATATTTCAACCCATGTTGAAATATAACATAAATCTGTAAACATAAAGATGCACTCGAAGGGGGGGGGGGGGGGAAACACATTAATCTGGCCACTCTACAAGACGTGATTTTTAGTTTTTTGACTTTCCTGAAAAATATGTTCGTGTGGAACGAACGACATTTGCAACTCACCGATTTTGTAGTCGGTTTACTTGCTCCAAACTTTGTAGGATTAATGGAGGTGTTTTGTAAAGGTTACTCATGTCCAGCAACTATGTGAAATGGAAAACATAGGAATTTTTTGGTTTAGAAGGATGACTAAATTTTGAAGAGCAAGTAAAATGGCATGTCATTCTGCTGTAAATGTACTAGAGTTATCAGCAATTTTTGTTTATACATATAGGTTCTGAAGTATTTAAAGAACTTAACGCTAAAATATTCTTCTTTAACTTACAAAAAAACACGTAATGAAGTTGGTTACTACATTATGTTCCACCGGCTTCAATATATAAAATTTTCTTCCTATTAAAAAGATAGCTGAAACAGACAATGTTTTGTTGAAGTATTACAACTATATGGATTTTACAGAAAACGGATTTAACTGGTATTGAAACAGAAAAAATATGATTTTTTCCTATTCTTCAAATATAAGTTTATATATATATATATATATATATATATATATATATATATATATATATAGGTTGTATCAGAAGAAAATATGGTGAAACTAGACCAAGGATGTAGTTAAACGCATGAAATTGACATTTGGAGGATTCAGAGCACAACTTGACCGAGTCCATTTTTGACATTTTATTTTGTAATGGCATTGAAGAGTATTGCTAAAATCAGTGCTACAGGAAACTAAATCCTAACTTCATTATTATTTTGCCTCTTGTAGCAGTTCTTGCTAAAAATATGGAGGTCATTCTCATTTGTTTTCAGAGCAGAAGTAAGCCAAGTCCAAGTTATAACATAAATAATGTCAGTGTTTAAGTTCAAATATTTTTAAGACATACTGGCCAATAGGATTTATACAACGTCTCTGCAGTTAAAACAAATAATACTCACTTTCTCAAAACTGTATAACATGGACTTGGTCTAGTTGTGCTCTAAAGTAAGTCTTACATTAAAATTTAATAAAAAAAAAAAAAATAAGGAAAATTTCTTTGAAAATTATAAAAGTTGTTACAATTGACATCCTCCTTACAGAACTGGCACAACTCTTACCACTAGCCATCACCATTGATGAAGCTGTTCGAATCTCATCATGGTAAGTTCTCATTTCCATACAGCACTTGCGACTCCTTCCGATCTGGTGGATTATGGTTACCCCCAGGACTTGATAAACTTGCTAAGCCTACCTTCAAATTTGTATTAAATTTTAATGTAAACTTACTTTAATCATTAAATCTAAATTTCTTCAAGAATATATTATAGATATCAGTGTAATTTATTTGTTGTTTCCCTCTAAATTTCCAATTACATTGTGAAATTGAGAGATAATCTCAGTTCTGAGTATATGTAATTAAATTTTACAACTTTTGTAAGATTCAGGAGCTAGCAGAATGTTGTTTCAAAGAATAGTGATTTTTAAAAATTCTTTACCGATTAGACTTTTTTATTAATATCAACTTTTTGAACAGTATTTAAAAAACACACTTGTGAACAATAAAAGTGCATTAGCCTTAAGGAAACTTAAATGCTGATTTAAAAAACATAATGGAATGATGAAAAATAATGTTACAAGGAAAGAAAATTGAGGTCCCCCCTCCCAAAAAAAAAAAACATTATTTTTTCTAAATAACCTTTCGAACGGCATTTGCCTGGAACATTACAAGGAAGAAACATGAGGTGAAGGCGTTTAACTACATTTTTAATTTAGTTTCAACACCTAGAGATACACCCTGTATGCTTGTATGTATATACATATATATATATATATATATTATATATATATATATATATATATATATATATACATACTAATATTTTCTTACCTAATGCTACAACAATGGAGAGCGATGCTATACTAAAGACAAGGAAATAGCAAGTGTCTTCACCAAAGCATTGCACATGTGATCTCAGAAATGGCGCAAAGAAGCAGCCAAAGACACTACCAGCGTTGATGGACCAATAGAATAATGAAAAGAAGGAATTCAATTCTTTCTCTTGCGTTGCCATATTGTACTGCTCAGCTCCGAAGGGAGTGATGCACGGTTTCATAGCACCTGTCCCAATCGCTATTAGACTCAGTCCTATTAGGCACATAATCCTGAAAGCAGTGCAACAATTTAGGTGAGCGATCCTCTCGCTTAGGTTAAGTTACAAGTACTCCTTGGACAAGTAGCATCCAGTACAGTCCGTCAAGTAATGAACACAACCATCCATCTTGTCATCTCTCTAGGCTGGCTAATTGACAACAGTACTCATCATATATCATATATATATATATATATATATATATATATGATCTGGCAAACGTTGTTTTGCCATATAAATTATTTTTATTGGTTATTTTGGTAGTCAAATAAAAAATAACTAACTTATTGTAATTCTGTGGGGATATGGTCTATGACTAAAAGAGGAAAATATAGAGTACTGTGAACAATGACAACCTATAAAAATAAAAATATTTTTGGTTACTCCATCTTCAGCCAAGACTAACTGGATGATTTACGCACGTGAGAACATGCAACGTTTAATTATCCATGTGAAAAAAATAAGGTGTACAAATCTAAGCCATAAACTTACATCGTTCAGCTTTGTGACTTATTGACTGTCATTGTGAATGCCAATCTAATAGGAAATTGAACACGTTTGAATTAAATTTGCTCATCTGTGGGGATAATAATGGCTGGAAACTCTTAGGGAGTGTGAGAAAGCTTATTGTGTTAGAAAGGCAGGAGACTGGGTTGAAAACTATTAAAGTACTAATATCGCTATTAAAAAATGAGGATTGGTGGTAGAAGGGCAAGAATTTATGGCTGTATGTAATATTTAATGCAAATCATAAAAAAAAAAATAAAATAAAAGTGAAACATTTTGTACAAAAAAATAAAACAATTTTTTTTTTTTTAGGTGGACTACCCTTATAACTTTTGGGTATGAAAAATAGTTTACATCCTATTCTCAGATGTACCGAATATACACAAAAAATGTCATTAAAATCAGTCAATCCGTTTTGCAGGTGTTTTGTTACAGAAACTGTGAAATGAAAATGTTATGTATTAGATGTATGGGGTCGAGGTTAGCTCAGTGGCAGAGCACTCGACTAATAAGCTAGAGGACTTGAGTTCAAAACTCGAGCTTGCGCTTAACATTTTATCTTCTAGTATCTTCATTCAAGGGTTGGATTAAGGTTCCCAGGCTGTCCCAAGGCCCCAGCCAGTAATTATTTATTTTTTTTTTTTTTACGGCGCATCTACATCTAGGTCATTAGCGCCGACATCTAGGGTGCAGCGAGGAATTTTACCAGTGAGCCATGGGATGATAAAATTCCTGCCGGAGGTTGGGAATCGAACCCACCATCTCTCGCTTATGAATCCAAGGCGCTAGCCATTAGACCACGGGAGACCCCCCAGCCAGTAATTAATACCTCTATAGTATCTTCACCAAAAAACATATCTGTAGACAGGAATTTGTCTCCTGTGACAATTGCTGCATGGTATCTAGATATAGATGTGACTTCCCAAGTGTTGATAAACCTTACAATATGCAACAAGAAAATTAACGATGCATTAGATAATTCTATTGATTAAAAAAAAAAAGAAGAAAATTCATATTACCACTTACACTTTGGGGAGTACATCTTCAGTATGAAGGGAGGATGAAGCCAATAGAAGTGTTCCAACAATGTATATAGTGTTCATGTAGAAAATTGTGCTGAAAAATTAAACTATTTTACTTCTTTATAGATTTTTGTAATATATAAAAAATTATAATTTTTAAGAAAGATAATGAAATTTCATCTCACTTGAATTTCCCAAGCCAGCAGTCGGCTATCCAGGCTCCAAACAGAGGCAGTATATATGCAACAAAGATCATTCCGTGGAAAATACGAGTAGACCGATGTTCAGAAAATCCGAGACCATCAGAGAAGTAGAGAACCAAAATCGCTAAACATTTTTATTGATAATAAAAGTATTACATATTGAAAAAATATGGTGTTTCTTATATTAGTAAATATGGTATTTCTTTTAAATATTATACATGTGTAGGAAATCTGCTTCTTCCTCCAGCAGCCATTATAGCCCTTGTATGAATTTAGTATGAAATACAATTTATTATTTCATATTTTTATTGATATAAAAAATATTCCCAAAGGAAAAAATATTGGGCTAAGTCAAATATCCCCCCCCCCAAAAAAAACTAATGTTGAAAAAAAGAGGCAAAGTTCCAGGCCCCTCCCAAAAACAGTTTGCCTATGAAAGTTATATCCTGGTTAGTTTTAAAACCTATATACCTTTTCAAGAACCTAATAATACTGTTTTGTGAATTTCCAACTTGTCTATTTCTTGTTTAATGATGGCCACCATGACCACAGGATTTATTGACTTGCAAGGGATTATCCACAAGGATTTATTATAAAATTTCTGGCATTTAAAGATTCTGGCCCTGAGGGTAACGATTCAGGATTATTATATGCACTTTGATGACATAAAACAATCAGGGTTGTATGACCTCTATGTAAATTAAAACTGGCCAAGTTGGAAATGCACAAATACGTGAGAGGGTATTATTAGGTTCTTGACAAGATATTAAGGGTTTAAAACTTGGCCCAATACTATGATATCATAACTTTCATAGGCAAACTGTTTTTGGGAGGGGCCTGGAACTTGGCCTCTCTTTTTATTTTTTTTTATTTTTTTCTGTGTGGATATCAATACTTTTTGTAAATGAATTTAGAGTTGGTGCTATCAATGTTTGGCTTGAGGAGGGCGACGCTTGGTCGTCGAGCTGTTTGTCAGGTATTGCTGATACAATTCATTTTATACCCCTCATGATGGCTTATGGAGGGAATGATGGGTTTCCAATGGAACAATAAGAACAAAAGGGGCAGCCCTTCTGGGAGCGGAGTCGAACACAACTTTTCAGGCTTTTTCAATTTTTTCCTTTAATAAGACTCTAATGTCTACCATCCTGCAAAATTTCAAGGCTCTAGATTTTCGGGAAGTCCCTAATAATTTTGATGAGTGAGTGAGTCCTATAAATTCTGATTTTCCATCGCCTATATCTCAGAAACGCTTCAATGTAGAATTATGAAACTTTACAATTTTACTCACTTCTAGTAGTATAATATCTGTGTAATCTTTCATAAGTTTATCTTTAACTGGTTCAAAGTTATGAGAGAGTAAAAATCGGCACTAATACTTCCTGTAATATACACACAGTGTGCGTAGGCCGGAACTTGGCCTGGGGGAAGTTTTATGATTTTGTGGCTGACAGTCTATAGGTTAATCCCCACAAACAAAAAAATAATAATTTCAGAAAATATTAAAACTTCATTCCTACATCCCTATAGAAAATGATTTTGATATTATGTCCCACAGAGGTTTCCTTTCGAATACGAGAGGAATGAGGTGTATATGATCGTGGTGTATGACCATGGTTTTCGTTTGCAAATCACACTTACATTGACGGAAAAAACAAAATGATTTATTTTCCTCGCCAGTGCATGTCCAAGAAAGTCAATATAGTGTGAGATATACAACTTGTCATTTGGGGAAATCGTAGAAGGGGCTCGACGTTGACAGATCCACAACCCTCCCATTCCCCGCTTTGCCTAGGCGAGGGACTAGGAGAAGGAGGAGTCTCGGCCCAGCAAGGCTGTCATTCCCCCCCCCCCTATACACGAGCATTCTTTCCCTACGTTCTTTCCTTTCAGTGTAATCCTTAGGGAAAGGCCGAGAGGATTATATTCCTCTCGAGGCCACTAACGGCAAGACTTTCCTGAAATCTTTCCTCTCCAGTTATCCCGCCGTTCCATCCGTAAGGATTCATAATCCTCTCGTCGCCACTAACGAGAAATAGCAATCCGTGAGGATTGTTGGCTGAAATCTATCCGGCAGGAAAGAGTGTTCGTGTATGGGGGCTTTCCTCTCGTGTTCAGAAGGATTACTGTCCTTTGAAGGGAAAGCGTGTCCTCTCATCCAATCCTGCAGTTTTAAAGATCGACCGAAGGAAAGTGGTAGCAATTGCTGCCATGGCAGTTGGTGTGTATATATATATATATATATATATATATATATATATATATATGGGGCGAGGTTAGCTCAGTGGTAGAGCACTGGACTAATAAGCTGGAGGCCTGAGTTCAAATCCCGAGCAAGCACTAAAGATTTTTTCTTCTAGTGTCTTCGTTCACGGGTTGAATTCGGCCTCCCTGACCGTCCCAAGGCCAACCCAGCCTTTAATTAATTTAATAATGGGTACCTTGGTTGGTGCTAATGACTCTAGCAGTCGAAGCAGCCAAGGGGAAAATCAGGCGGCCGGAGCATAGAACTGACCAGACTATCTCCCTAGTGTGCCGTATGGTCATGAATCAGATACCTCTATAGTATCTGCCCCTCAGGGCCCTCGTGGCCTGTTACGGGACTGATTTTTTTTTTTTATATATATATATATATATATATATATAAATAAATAAATATATATATATATATATATATATACATACACACACAAACACACACACACATATATATATATATATATATATATATATATATATATATATATATATATAGTTATATTACATTCCAAAAGTCATCAGTTATTGATTTCAAATTGCTAAAATTAATTTTGTGTTTTAAAATCAATTCATATATTTAAAAAATTGTAATCTACAACAACAAATGTTTGTAGTAAACTTTTATGAAAAAAGTTATTTGGATAAAAGTTTTAAAATACCTAACTTTATCCAAACATTTTCCTAATGAAAAAGTTCATGTTCAATAAAAACTACAAGTAAAATAAAAAAAAAATATAAGTTTAACTTAAACATTTTAAAAGTAAAAGGTAACTTGAATTTTCGAACCCTGGTATAAATGATCTTAAGAAGATGTTTTATAATTTATTAACACAACTAAAAAAATTACGAATTGAATAAGGTATGGTTATGATTTGGCTTGGAATATCCCAAAAGTAAGATATTCCAAGCCAAATCATCCAGCCAAAATGCATTTCGACACCCTAGGTTGTCAAATTTTGATGAAACTTGGTGAGTATATTTTAGTAATGGACATGAGTAAAAGTACCAACTTTATTGTTGTTATGTTGATTAGTTTTTGAAACGCAGCACTTTAAAAATT
The DNA here is from genome assembly GCA_946811695.1 of Gonocerus acuteangulatus. Classification (NCBI taxonomy): domain Eukaryota; kingdom Metazoa; phylum Arthropoda; class Insecta; order Hemiptera; family Coreidae; genus Gonocerus; species Gonocerus acuteangulatus. The sequence continues at coordinate 78,596,928 of OX328127.1, read as the reverse complement.
CTTAAAAAGGTGCAAAATATCATTGATGGTGCATCTGGCAACAATCTATACTTTTACAACTTTTCCTATAACACTGTTAATTTTAATGATAGGGAGTTAATTTTTTTTAAAAATTGTTCAGCATTCAATCGTGAATGGAAATATATTGCTATATGTAAGATTTAAAGCCATAGAAATAGTTGACGCAGTGTCTCCATAGCTATAAGCAATGTTAAAAAGCTGATAGCTAAGAAGTAAGGGCTGACACGCAATCCTGCAGGATACAGTGGAATCTGAGAGGAAAGACGAGCGCCCACTACCGAGAGGAAAACTAAATGGATTATGTCAAAGGGAGCCGACTGAAGGGATAACCCGACCGGCACGCTTTCCTTCCTTTACCCATACACTGGCGTTCTTTCCGTACGGATTCATCTTTCCTGCAGGAAAGAATGCTCGTGTATGGCTACCCATTGGCTAAACCACCTTGGCGCCCACACCTTCCCCGTTCACAGCCGAATGACAAGTTATATCTCTCACACTATAGTCTTTTTGACGATACATTTGTTTTGTTGTTTTTCGTCGCTATAGTGCGTGCATTATCGCTCAAAAAGGCATCCAGCGCGAAGCCTAAGCTGAGTACTTATCATTAGTCTTTGAACCTTTCACTAAGAAGGTCTTCTGGCAAGTGAGAAGTACTCGTTCACACGCTTTTGGACAAGTGCGTTCAGTCTGTCCAGTAACTAACTTGTCATTAAACACTTGTTGGACTGTTTACAATGCGTAAAGGCACAACGGCGTAGAAGAATGATGGCGTCCAGCTCACTTGTCGCTTAGCAAATGGAATTCAATCGTACTCATTCGCACTTCGGCGTCCACTGGTATATGTCACTAAGAGATAACCTCTTTACACGATGGTGACAAGCTCTAATGGTAAGTACTAAAATCGTGTAAATTAGCTTTATGTCGTCGGTAAAAATGCAGTTTCACGCCCTCCAAACCGATTTCTTTCAAATTTTGTACAATAACGTATTTTGATGCACTAAACACGAATCCGTTAAAAAAAAGTTCGACTTCAACTAGGAAAGAAGTTATAAAGCACTAAAGTTCGCTGTTATGCAGGTTATGAGAGGTTAATAGAATTCTATTAATTTTAGCGAGTTGGATTGACTGGGGTTTTGTTACCTTCTTGAGCGAGCGGAAACGCATAGCACGTATGCCCTTAAGCGACAGGTGACGACGGGTGAGGATGCCCTTAAAATTAACAATATTTTTGAATAAATGATTTCTGAACATTTCAAATGAGAGTTCTCTGTTTCCCAATGTTACATATCTGCGCATGCGCGTGTTTACAAATACGCTGATGACGTCTAGTTTTATAACCTTCCTAACTTTAGTGCTTAATATTCTATTCTATTAATTTTAGCGAGTTGGATTGACTGGGGTTTTGTTATATTCTTGAGCGAGCGGAAACGCATAGCATGTATGCCTTAAAGTCGTCATTTATGCCTTAAAGTCATGTATGCCTTAAAGTCGTCACAAATTTAGTTGTTTACATTAGCTCTCATAACCGTGAACTTAAGTGCTTAATAACTTCTTTCCTAGTTAAATGCGAAGGGTTTTTTTTTTTTTTTTTTTTATCGTATTCGTGTTTAGTGCATCAATATACGTTATTGTACAAAATTTGAAATAAATCGGTTTAGAGGGCGTGAAACTGCATTTTTACCATGTCGTCTACTCTGGGAAGTGCTTTATTGGTGAAAAATCATCCTCAATCTCGTCTGTTAGTTTTTTCATAAATAGTGTGACATTTCGCCGGAACTCCATCCGGATTCTTCAGATTAATTCATTTTTGAGAAAACATGCTACAGGAAATGAAAGCCGATGTACCGGAAACATGAACTAATGATGTCACATCACATATCATCAGAAGTCCAAAAATCTGATTTCTGAAAATGTTCACTTACTTCTTATCGAGTAGTACGTAAACCTTTCTAATGCTTCATACACTAAGATGAAGTACACTTGTTTTGGATGCATTCCAAATTCCTTTACAACAAACTCTTCTCAGATTCATAAAATTGCAAAACTTATACTCGAATGAGGTTAAGAAATAGCACATGTTCTTCTTAGTACGGAATAAATTCTAAAGATATATTGGGTTGGTGCAAAAATAATGTAAGTTTTTATATGACTAACTCGTTCAGATTGTTGAGTGAAAACCATGGGCGAATATAAAGGGGGGGGGGCTGAGGGGGCTGCAGCCCCTCCCGAAATTTTCATTTGATGGTAAATATGTGTTATAAAAACCTTAAAAATAAATTAAATAAGATCACTTAGTTAATAAAAAATAGTTTATTTTAGGTGGAATAGCGTTTTAGTTGCCTAAAACTATTCCAAGCTCTAAATTTTTCATATTCCATACCCCGGAAATGGTCTCAGCCCCCCCCCCGATATTTTCCCAGCCCCTCCCGAAATTATTGCTATATACGCCCATGGTGGAAACCATCAACTTCTCTCGCAATGTCCTAAATAGTTTTGCAAGGGTTATACCAAAGCTCTTAGTTGGTCGTGATCAACAACAGAAGGCCCCGAACTTCCTTGTCTTTGAGATCAAAATATCCAAGACGAAATTGTTGAAACCATCATTGGACCGTACATTCACTGATGCCTCCTTCGACCCAAACCATCATTGGACCGTACATTCACTGATGCCTCCTTCGACCCAAACCATCATTGCACCGTACATTCACTGATGCCTCCTTCGACCCAAACCATCATTGGACCGTACATTCACTGATGCCTCCTTCGACCCAAACCATCATTGCACCGTACATTCACTGATGCCTCCTTCGACCCAAACCATCATTGCACCGTACATTCACTGATGCCTCCTTCGACCCAAACCATCATTGCACCGTATATTCACTGATGCCTCCTTCGACCCAAACCATCATTGCACCGTACATTCACTGATGCCTCCTTCGACCCAAACCATCATTGGACCGTACATTCACTGATGCCTCCTTCGACCCAAACCATCATTGCACCGTACATTCACTGATGCCTCCTTCGACCCAAACCATCATTGCACCGTACATTCACTGATGCCTCCTTCGACCCAAACCATCATTGCACCGTATATTCACTGATGCCTCCTTCGACCCAAACCATCATTGCACCGTACATTCACTGATGCCTCCTTCGACCCAAACCATCATTGGACCGTACATTCACTGATGCCTCCTTCGACCCAAACCATCATTGCACCGTACATTCACTGATGCCTCCTTCGACCCAAACCATCATTGGACCGTACATTCACTGATGCCTCCTTCGACCCAAACCATCATTGGACCGTACATTCACTGATGCCTCCTTCGACCCAAACCATCATTGCACCGTACATTCACTGATGCCTCCTTCGACCCAAACCATCATTGGACCGTACATTCACTGATGCCTCCTTCGACCCAAACCATCATTGCACCGTACATTCACTGATGCCTCCTTCGACCCAAACCATCATTGCACCGTACATTCACTGATGCCTCCTTCGACCCAAACCATCATTGCACCGTATATTCACTGATGCCTCCTTCGACCCAAACCATCATTGCACCGTACATTCACTGATGCCTCCTTCGACCCAAACCATCATTGGACCGTACATTCACTGATGCCTCCTTCGACCCAAACCATCATTGCACCGTACATTCACTGATGCCTCCTTCGACCCAAACCATCATTGCACCGTACATTCACTGATGCCTCCTTCGACCCAAACCATCATTGCACCGTATATTCACTGATGCCTCCTTCGACCCAAACCATCATTGCACCGTACATTCACTGATGCCTCCTTCGACCCAAACCATCATTGGACCGTACATTCACTGATGCCTCCTTCGACCCAAACCATCATTGCACCGTACATTCACTGATGCCTCCTTCGACCCAAACCATCATTGGACCGTACATTCACTGATGCCTCCTTCGACCCAAACCATCATTGCACCGTACATTCACTGATGCCTCCTTCGACCCAAACCATCATTGCACCGTACATTCACTGATGCCTCCTTCGACCCAAACCATCATTGCACCGTATATTCACTGATGCCTCCTTCGACCCAAACCATCATTGCACCGTACATTCACTGATGCCTCCTTCGACCCAAACCATCATTGGACCGTACATTCACTGATGCCTCCTTCGACCCAAACCATCATTGCACCGTACATTCACTGATGCCTTCTTCGACCCAAACAACATCTAGGCGTACGGTTCTACGTTCCGGCCTACGCACACTGAGTGAGTGTGTATTTCAAGAAGTATTAGAGCCGACTTTTACCCTCCCATAACTCTGAGCCAGTTAAAGATAAACTTATGAAATTTTACATAGTTATTATACTAATAAATATGTGAGTAAAATTGGAAGTGTAGTAAAGGGTAAAAATGAAGTTTCACGCCTTCAAACCCGATTTCTTTCAAATTTTGTACAATAACGTATTTTGATGCACTAAACACGAATACGATAAAAAAAACTTTCGCATTTAACTAGGAAAGAAGTTATTAAGCACTAAAGTTCACTGTTATGCAGGTTATGAGAGCTAATGTAAACAACTAAATTTGTGACGACTTTAAGGCATACATGCTAAGCGTTTCCGCTCGCTCAAGAATATAACAAAACCCCAGTCAATCCAACTTGCTAAAATTAATAGAATATAATATTAAGCACTAAAGTTAGGAAGGTTATAAAACTAGGCCTCAACAGCGTATTTGTAAACACGCGCATGCGCAGATATGTAACATTGGGAAACAGAACTCTCATTTGAAATGTTCAGAAACCATTATGCTTGGCGCTAGCCCTAAATTGGCACTGTTTACGCACTTTTTTTTATGTTTGTCTTGTTCGATATGCCATTTGCGGCATCGAAACCCCAGAGTTTTTTCATTTAGTGTTAAATTTTCCCAACATTGACCACAATTGAGAGAATTACTCAAAATTTTATTTTCAAATAAAAATTCGAGTAATTCTTCCTTATTGTGGACAAGAATTATAAATTTGTGCAATTTCATACTTATTCTTTTTTTTATAAAATAAGAGTAGACAATTGAATTGTTGACAATTGAAGTTCGGTAGGCGCAAATTAGAACGATAATTATAAAGGCATTAGCTAATTATTAAGGGATTTCTGATATATAATGCTTTTCATGAACGAAACAAGAAATGTGAAGAGTGTTTCATAATTTTAAAAAATGATTGTGAATAAATAACTGCTGATGAATTTAGATAATTTATGGTAAATTTCAATGAACCTTCCTTATTACGAACTTTTCCATACCCGCGCAGCGCATGTTGACAAATTTTCTTGTTTACATTAGCTCTCATAACCTGCATAACAGTGAACTTTAATGCTTAATAATTCCTTTCCTAGTTAAATGCGAAAGTATTTTTTATCGTATTCGTGTTTAGTGCATCAAAATACGTTATTGTACAAAATTTGAAAGAAATCGGTTTTGAAGGCGTGAAACTTCATTTTTACCTAGTAAAGTGAAAGTTTAATAATTATACATTAAAGCGTTTCTAAAGCTGAACAGAAGGAAGAGTAGAGAGAATATTTCACTTAGACGTTGTCGCATGCTTGAAATCGAACCTTTGAAGCCTAAGTCGTCTACCCTGGTCAGTGTTTTTATTGCTGGTACGGCCTGTTTTTACCCTAGCTGAAAAAGGTTGGATAGACAATTTTGGAAATTTAAACAAATAAATTTTGAGAAAACTTCTATGATTCATTAAAATTATATTTTGAAAATAAAACCCCTTTATTTTATTTATAAAGATTTACTGAAAAAAAAGGAATTTAGGATATTTAAGAACTTGCGTTAAGAGATTTGTTTTCTACTTCCATCGGTCATTAAATTGTTGTAAATAGTTTTCTTCCTGAGAGAATTTAATGGCGCATATAAACAAGCTCAGAGTGAAGGTGAGCGCCTTGAAAAGTGATATAGCACCTACTGGGCGGCGATAAGAAGGTCGGGAAGCCCTCAAAACACAATTTTTATGGTTTTCCCTATCTTCACGAGGGGTGGGGATGTTGGGAGTACGCTGGTCATGTAGTGGTCAGTCTTCAAGATGCAGCAAGCAAGAATCCTCAGGTCTTTGTCGAGATTGGACAGTCCGTTCAAGGCGGCGCTATTCGCACCTTTCAGGAAGAGGTGAACTTACAGCAGCTTTTAAGGATGTTTTGCTCATGTATATATAGTTTTTAATCCTGTACGATCAACTGCAGGATTTTTCCGCTTTTTCAGTGGTTTGGTCTGAATCTATACGTCTAAGGAACTGTTAGGTTCATCCGCCATTTTATTTATTTATTCATTCTTAATTTTATTTTATATATTATATTTTAACATACAGGTTGGTAATACTTACAGCCCAAGAGCCGGTAACCGCACCGTTCATGAAGTGTTTTATGCACCTTGAAGTTTTTCTATAATGTACCTCTTGGGTAGATAAGAAGGTATATATCTGTTGGCTAGACTTACCGTGGAGCACAAGGTACTGCGCATAGGGGAAAGCTGAAAACAAAATATTGCCCAAAAATAGTGTTTTATTCATGCTAACTATCATTAATATAAAGTAAATTGCAAATTAAGGCAATTTTACAATGACTGGGACACCCGGTACTGTGCTTAGAGAAAAGATGCAAAAAAAATTGCCCAAAAATTATTTATTTATATAAATTTTAACGTCCATAGATTATTGACAAATAATTTTATTTATTTATCAATTATAACAATCACAGCTACGGCCATCAAATTGTAGTCATACAAAATTTAAATAATAACAAATACTGTATTCGGATCTCCAAGGGTTCCAAAACACATTCCTCTTTCCAGAAATCGCTGGAATCTCATCTGGATTCCCCCCAGTCTGTTGATATCATCAGCTGTATATGGCCGCCAGTTTACCGTAGCATACTCTAGCTGGGGTCTCACCAGGCTGGTGTAGAGTGCAGAAAATGCCCGTTTATCCGCAATGTACCGAATATTTCTCCACAAGAAACCTAATGTCTTCAGAGACTTCCTGCAGATGCCGTCCACATGATTCTTGAACGTTAGCGTAGAATCCATGTGAACACCTAAATCGTTCACCGCCGTCGCCCTTTTTACTATATATTTTCTCAGAACATAACAATAAATTTTTCTTTTTTCTAAAGAAAAGCCACCACCCCTGGTGGGAATCGACCCCATGACCTTAGGCGCGGAGTGCATACTCAAGCACTCAAGTCCCCCAGGACTCCATTAACGATATTAAATAAAAATGAATAATTGAGCAAGCTGTACATTTAAAGTATAAAATACCAAAATTATTCATGTTTTTTATTTTGTATTTCCATACATCATTTCAAGTAAATTATTCAGGAATATAGTATACACTCCCAGATTTCTGAGGAATGCGCTTAGTATTACTTTCCTCAGAAACATGCAGCTCCTGCATGATGAAATGTTTTAGTATATTCATCCCCTAAATACAATAGACCAGAAGGCAGTAGAAACTATCTTTTCCTGTATTTTGTTTTTAATTGTAACTACTCCTCTTGATACAAAGCATATATTCTTAATTATTTAAAATTCTTCCAGAGGCGAAAGTCCAAATCACCATCCTGAAGACACCAATCTTGATCATTACCACAGGGTAGTTAAGGAAATCCTCATACCGGAATGCATGGAGTTTGTATCCGACGCAAAAGATTATCCAAACCGCATCAAGGAGGTAAATTATCATTTAATATATTATTTGTCCTGTTTGTAGGACGAGGGCCTGAGTTCAAATCCCGAGCAAGCACTTAAGATTTTTTCTTCTAGTGTCTTCGTTCATGGGTTGAATTGGGCCTCCCTGACCATCCCTACGCCATCCCAGCCTTTAATTAATTTATTAATGGGTACCTTGGTCCTAATGACTTTAGCAGTCCGGAGCATATCAGACGGCCGGAGCATAGTACTGACCACACTATCTCCCTAGTGTGCCGTATGGCTATGAATCAGATACTTCTATAGTATCTGCCCCTAAGGGCCCTCGAGGCCTGTTACGGGACTTTCTTTTTTTTTTTGTCCTGTTTATAACTATTCTTGTGATACTTTTGAATCCGAAGTCTTCCTCATTGAGTGCAATGATAAAAGACCCGCATCATCCCCAATCGTAACCTATTAAACAAAATACAATAATTAAGGACCCTTAAACGATTTTTTTTATTAAAATTAATTATCTTCTGTAGAATGAAAACTCTATAGCAAATTTCCTGCGAGCTAGCATTTTCATCATCACGTCTTCTTTTTTCCCTCCATTGGGAGGAAACCCGTTTATGAGCTCGATCAGACGACGCTATCCGGAAGTGCCGACTGTAAAATTTCATGTTTTAGACCCATAGTTCACGAAAGTTACGGTGGTTCAAATTCATACATACATACATACACACACACATATATGTATATATATCGCTCTCTCACCGGCTGCAAAATGGTCTGATTTTTATGAAATTTAGTAAAAAAATCTTTCGTCTAGTTTCAATGATGAGGTTCGTAAACCAGAAGACATTTTTAACTTTTCGTTGATAATTATGCTCTATTTGTAGCAATTCAATATTTTTTTTAACTTCGGATTAATGTTGATTACAGTTGATATCATATAATCATGCATCTTTGGGGGACCAATGGAATTTTGGCGTAGAACTGACGTATAGGATGGTGTCTCCTTCAGAACACCAAACCAGAGAGAATATGATAAAAATATGGCTACTTCGTGCTGCCATGGATTTGGTAAGTATTTTATACAATTTATTTTGATTTTTCATATACTTTAACGTCTAATTCTTATGACTCCTAAATATTGCTTATTACCTTCCTGCACATAGTTTTATCATTTCAACTTTTACTGCAAGGTTGTTTCACCATTCGGCTTGATTTTGAATTGACCAATAATTGAATTAACGTCATTCCACCCTCTCTGGTAACGAAAACCCGCTTGTGACGAGAACACTCTTCGGTTGAGTCTCCCCATGGTCTAGTGACTAACCCCTTGGATTCTCATTCTGCACGCAGTAGTTTCTTTTTTTTTTTCTTTTTTTTTTATCAGAGCCCGAATAATAGAAAGTTCATTTTTCCAAACGTCCGTCACATTGTTTGATTTAGTTTAAAGAAAGTATTATTGTAAAAAAGAAATTTCTATTAAGTGACATGGGCGGTTATGGACATTTCGTATATGTTCTTAAACATTTCGAAATGGTTGAGAAATCGTGGTAACTGGAAGGTGGTCGTGCGAAAGTCTTATAAATGTTTCCTGGCATAAAGGCTCAGGCGGAGAAAACGGTGCTTAAAAATTCTGATGATCCTCTATTCTAAGCTTTCCAAATCCAAGTAGGAGAACCATTATTTGGGAAAACTCTCAGAAGATGCAGTCACGACGAACTTTATTACTTTTTTTGTACGACGCATCTGAATCTAGCCTATGATGTAGTAATCTATCTATCTATCTATGATGTAGTAAGGGCATTTGATTAGCGAGCCCATGAATGAAAAACTCATCCTCGCTATTTGTAGGAAGATCTTCCTCCGTTAGACGTCCCTTTCTCCATATGATTTCATTTTTTATTTATTGATTTAACTTGTGTTATTTGATTTATGTCCTAGTCCTTCACAATGACTGCAGTGATAGACGACGTCACTGACAACTCCGACACTAGAATGAAGAAGAAGGCGTGGAGGAAGATCTGTAGTGGAGGCGATGGTGCTGCCATCTACGACGGATCTATCCTCGGCTATCTACCGTTCTATATCCTCAAAAAGCACTTCAAGGCAGATCCTGGATATTGCCTCATGATGGAGACATTAGCTGAGGTAGGTAATGCCAGCTGGATTGGGTGTCTGTAGTCTTAATGAATGAGGAGTTAGAAATGACAAAAAGTTATATAAATATGGCTTAAGCGGAGGTATAGACATGGGCAGGGGTAGGTATTACATAAGCATCGACATACCGTGTGAATGAAGCCCCTTTGGTTGTAAGCAACCAAGATCGATGGTTTTCAAGAAGGTGTTTTGGCGAATGCAGGTTTCAAATAGTATATAAATATCTGTAGACCTCATCCAAAAATGTGGTAGAGACGGAAATCATATCTAACTACAGATATCTTGGTAGATGCTGGGTTCAAAGACCATTAAGATATTTATAGACCTCATCCAAAACGTAGGGTATAAACAGAAATCATATCTGCCTCCAGATATCTTGGTAGAAGCAGGTTTCAAAGACCATATAAGTATGTGTAGTCCTCGTCCAAACATGCAGTAGAGACAGATATCATATCTGCCTACAGATATCTTGGTTTATGCAGGTTTCCAAGACCATATGGATATCTCTAATCCATCGTTCGAACATACAGTAGAGATAAGTATCATATCTGTCTATAGATATCTTGGCAGATGCAGGTTTCGAAGACCATATTGATATCTTTAGACGTCATGCAAAACATAGGTTAGAGACAGAAATCATATCTTCCTACAGATATCTTGACAGATGCAGGTTTCCAAGGCCGTGTGGATATCTGTAATCCATCGCCCGAACATATAGTGGAGATAAGAATCATATTTGTTTATAGACATGTTAGCAGAGCAGGATTCAAAGCCTGCGTTGATAACTGTAGTCCTCATCCAATCATACAGTAGAGATAGAAATCATATCTTTCGACGGATTTCTTGGCAGATGCAGATTTCTAAGACCTATAGATAAGGAGGCACTGAATGTCATATAGATATCTGTAGAAACTCATCCAAAACGTAGGGTAGAAATCATAAATGCCAACAGATATCTTGGCAGATAGTTTCAAAGACTATATAGATATCCGTAGATCTCATCCAAGATATAGTTCTGAGATAGAAATCTTTTACAGCCTACAGATCTCTTGGCAGAAACAGGTTTCAAAGGCAACCCGTAGACCTCATGCAAGACTTTGGACAGAGATATAAATCTTATCTTCCTACAGATATCTTTGTAGATGCAGGTTTCAAAGGCGTTATTAATTGCTGTAGACCACATCCATAACTTAGTGTAGAGATCGAAATCATATAAGTCTACAGATATCTTGGCACAAGCAGGTTTCGAAGAACATTTAGATATTTGTAGACCTTATCCAAAACATAGGTTAGAGACTGAAATCATATCGCTCTACAGATATCTTGGCAGACACAGGTTTCAAAGATAGATAAGGAGGCACTGAATATCATATTACATACTTATATGTTTGCTTTACATGGGCGTATATAAGGGGGGCTGCAGCCCCCCCCCCCGAAATTTTGATTTCATCGTTAAAAATGTCATAAAACCGTTAAAAATAAATTAAATAAGATCATTTAGTTCATAAAATATATTCTATTTGGGGTGTAATAGTGTATAAGTTGGCTAAAACTCTTCCAAGATCTAAATTGTTAGTATTCCATACATCGGAAATGGTCTCAGCCCCCCCCCCCCCCCGAAATTTTCCCAGCCCCCTCCGAAATTATGTTCTATATACGCCCATGTTGCTTTATACTGAGATTCCCAATAAAACCGTAACTGGAACCTTCGTAAATGATTTCATCATATCCTTTTACTACATAATAGCATTGGAGTGTGCTTAAAAGGACACTATAATCTTGAAGGGGGTTAGAGTAAAGAAGTGGGGAGTAGTTCACTGGAGAAGAAAATTAAAATTATTTTCAAAAAGGTTTTTGTACGTTTTATTTTCTCATTGGAAGACTTCACGTCAAAGAAGCCTTCATGAAGTGATATTTGTGGGAAGTCGAGGCAATACCTAAATACTTATAAAGGGTTTCAATTTCTCTTAAAAGTAAAGAGTATTTAACAGAATATTGAGAGTTTGTACAAACAACAGACCCATGTCACAAGAGTTCATCAAGTCTTATGCTGTTGAGAGTTGGCGACGTCTCAAAGGATGAGACTGGAAGCCTCATTTCCATCACTCTAACATTTGGTTGCGTTGTGAACTCCCACAAGAACTAATTGATAAGATATGCCTAGTAATTACATTTTAGCCTAGCGTACAAAATTTCAGGCTTTATAATAAGAATGCTATTATTAATTAATGAGAATATTGTTTTAATCCTTTTTAAGGCGAACACGAAAACGCTCATAGGACAGACCTTGGATGTGGTAGGACATGGCAAACAGCCACAACTCGAGGAATACATGGATATTGTCAACTACAAGGCAGGACATCTCACATATGCTCTACCTGCATTGGGGATGCTACATGTGAGTTATTTTGTGCTTTAAAACATTTTTAGAGAATGAGACCAATAACACTTTATATATATATATATATATATATATATATATATATATATATATATATGAATATTTTATTTATTACAGATTTTGGGGACAGATTATCTACAGGTTATAATCCTTTTCTAGCCAGGGTAGGTTGGTTGCCTTGTCTTTTTTTTTAAAAAAAGAAAAGCCACTACCCCTAGTGCGCATCGAACCCTCAACCATGACCACGGAGTGCTCACGCTTTAATACTCATGGTCACTGTGCCTCAAGTAAATTTTATGAAAGTATTGATGAGTTATATTTATTTTTCAGGCTGGGATCTTGGATGAAAATCTACTTGATCAAGTTTCGCTTGTTTTTGATAGATTTGGTGTGCTGATCCAAGTTTGGGTAAGTAATTAGAACAATACTATGAAAAAAATTATACAAAGACTTTTTACTTATTTTTTTACCTGTTAAATTCTACAAAAAAAGATTGAAACATTTAGGCACCTACACTCGACCCGATCCGATCCGATAGCCACCGACTGTCGGAAGAAAACCAAACACATACATCTCAGAAGAGGTGCCTACGTTGGTCCTGACCCAACCCGATCCGATCCTATCCGACCAATTAGACCTATTTCGGACCGACGACGCCAAATGGCGCCAAACGACGTTTTGTGTTTCCAAAAGGTCTACAGCCCCTAAATCTTAACCGATTTCAATGCATTCATTTTAAATTAAAGCTAATAAAATTTAGAACAACTTTGTCAATTCACATTTTTGTTTTTTGTTTCTCTTCTTTATTAAATTACGTGGAAAGATGCTTATAACTATTCAATGTTTATAATCTTCCAATGCTTATAACCTTCTAGCTCTTATAAATAATTTTAAAATATGAATACTAATGCTTCTCTTATCGTAGTGTAACAGTTAAACATTAACTGCTACACTAAGATTTATTTTTTCAGGACTGATATACTTCCAGAAGATTGATTGGCCTCTCAACTCCTCCTTCATACCTCCAACATTCAACCTAATCGAAGGTTACTATGCTTATTAGGTGGTATTACTTAAATTTAAACCTCATTTTCACTTCGAGACAAGGTCATTAATGACGAGCTGTGACTAAATCGTATCAGATCGGGTCGGGACCAATGGTAGGCACTCAGTCGGCCGTTGACGGTTAAACGAAATCGGATTGGATCGGACCGGGAGGTGCAGCATAACTATTGATACCTTCCTTATGTTATTTTAATGGCTTGAATATATTGAAGTTTTACCTGAAATGATTGCGTGTTTTTTGTTTTTTTTTAAATTATTACAGTTTGAAGTTTGCTTGAATAAAGGCTTTTAACTAAAAATAAGAAAAACATAATTGAAATTAAAAGCGTTAAATTTTGCAGTATCCTTTAATAGTTTTAAGATGTTTAAGGTTTGTTACAATACGTTGACTGCTGTCAGTAATCAGTAAGTTATTCCTACAGGTCATTTGGTAAGTGTAGATTTTGACGGTGTTGGCATTCTGTTAGGTGTGCAACGGTTAGTTCATACTTACATACTTCGGGTTATTCGTGTGTGCCCAATTCTGGGCCCAGTCAGCACTACTTCTTCTCTTTATTTTGTCTGTACGAACGATTTAAAACTGGTTCAATTATTTTTTTTAAATACTGGAGTTGATAACAGCTACTTTTGTTTGTATATTTCCTCTACAGGACGATTTCAACGATTACTTCTCGAGCCCTGAAGACCAAGGTAAACCAAACTGCGATTTTGAGAACGGTGGAACTACTTGGGTCAGTGCGACTGCAGTCAAATATTTCAATCCCCAACAGAAAAAGAAATTCAAGGTACAAAATAGTTTTTTTTTTTTTTTTCGCATTTGTGTATATGATTTGTGCTTTCTTTTTAGCATTTTCCTCCGAAGGAAAGTAGCTATTGAGGTTGCACTCATGACGGAATTATTGAAAAATTTCTTCGTTAACACCGAAAATGACCCCAGTTAAAATGTATGTGTCCGTTAACACGATACAAGCCAGAGTTTTTGTTTTTTCACCACGAAACTTGGTATCTAGTATTCCCCCATCAAACGATTGAAAGAGTTCGTTAACCAACAAAATCGGTCCATCCGAAGGGGGGGGGGGGTTTACTCCGGAGCCAAACCAGTTATTTGTCAATACCAGCCGTAATTGTTGTTATATTTTAACGAAACTCGGCATTCGTTGTGTTCAACGGAAGAGAAAAAATTGTTGTAAAAATATACTAAATCGGTTGACTAGAATGGGGGGGGGGTTACTCGGACAGAAATTACTAATTTCCTTATACCGGTCGTAATTTCTGTTGTATTGTAACGAAACTCTTTATACGTCCTGGCTATCTAATAAGAAAGAAGTGTTGTGAAAATGATCTAAATCGGTCTATTGGAGGGGGGGTTACTTTGTACCAGAGTTGGGCAAACGTTAGCGCGCGCTAAAAGCTGATACCTCTCCGCTAATTTAGCGAAACTGTAGAAAGCCAGCGCTAATAATTAGCGGTTAGCGGCGGCAGTGTGCTAACCGCTAATCTATTTATGAAATATCGTAATTGCTATAGTTACAAGTTGTAACTATAGCTTAAGCTATTAGCAATTACGATATTTCATAAATAGATTAGCGGTTAGCGCACTGCCGCCGCTAACCGCTAATTATTAGCGCTGGCTTTCTACAGTTTCGCTAAATTAGCGGAGAGGTATCAGCTTTTAGCGCGCGCTAACGTTTGCCCAACTCTGCTTTGTACTATGTTTGAATTGAATTCTTCCGCCAAACGTAGGTTCGCGAAACTCATCAAGATCAATAGATGAATATGTGAAGCTTTGTGTATTTATTACGTCGTGTAGTGCCCCGCATACACATAACTATGGAAGGAAATTAATTACAAAATTAAGCATTGAAACAGCTGCTCATAACAAATGCAAAAGAGCAGAACAATTTATGTTTTTATTTTATTTATCTTTATAGGTTATCTTAAGCAAATTATTCAGGAATGCACTCGACACTACCCAATTCTGAGGAAAGTGCTTAGTTATGCAGCTCCTGCGTGACGGACCTTTATTAATACATTATTTAATATTCTTTCAGATGAATTGTGAAATTGTAGGATACCTAGGATTAATTAATTTATTAGTTTTCTTACATAACAATTTCAAATTTTGGCCTTCTCCAACAGTTTCCAATAATTGTCTCTATTTTGTACTGAAGCATCTAGCTCCTGCCACCTAGGCTAGACTGCGTCCTCATACCATCTCAGACTTGGCCTTCCTCTTCTTCTATTTCAATAGAGAGGTTTAATGAGGTTTTTCTTCGGCCCTCATGCCCATTCTTCATTCTGGCAATATACCTCAGACTACTACTAACCGGGCTATGTCTTGCTTTTGGATATGGTGGATCTTGTACTGAAAAGAGCTTCTGGTCCTCCAGGTAGTGCAACGTCTACAATGACAGTGTAGGTGCGAATATATATATAATTTTTAAATGTTTGATCAATGATCATTTAAAGATATTTTTCAAAACTTTCTTCTTAAGAACAACCGCAATGTCTACATTTCTTCGTAATGTGCTAAAACATGGCTTAGTCATATTTTATCAGCCCAAAAAACATATTTCGTCGGGTTTGTCATGTATAATTGATGAAGAAATGTAAACACGATGAGATCAGTGTTGATCGCGGCGTAAGATGATGTGGCCATATCCTCTATGAAAATAAGCATTGGTATTGCCAGAATAACATCACATGTTAGTTGGTTTCTTAACTGGCCTGTGGGTCTAGTGGTTCCTCATGGAAGGATGTTTGACGTATTTGTGGCCGACACGTCGTATAAGGTAGCAACAAATATTTTTGTTATCAAAACTTTTGATATAAAAATTTTTGAAGCAAAAAAAAAACGGAAATTAAAACCTTATAAGCATTCAGGGAGTAGTTGGGATTCGGCTAGGAAAACGTCACTACGAGTTTCGTAAAAATCTTTACCAAGGACGTTTCGGCTATTCTTTGGTAGCCTTCGTCAGCTAAAAGACAAAACACAAATTCAGAATTAATAAACAGAATAGATAAAGAAATATGGTAGATCTACAAATGAAAATCACTTATAAGAACATTTTGTTGTTAACACCAAGTCACAGAACATTATAAACATGTAAGTGAACAATCACTTTATCTAGGGGTTTTCCTAGAACTGTGTTCAGTGTATGGACTGATAATCAAAATCAAAAATTTAAAATGAAACGAGTACAAAAGAACTGACAGTAATTATATTTTTAATCTTTTATAAAAACTAAAATACTACATACCAATGAGTGCCGGGGGCAGGAAAAGACCAATATTAGCAGTCAAGTGACCATGGTAAATAAAGTAGTCCAAGAGCTGGTGAAAAAAAAAAAAAAAAAAAAACCGAAGTTGTTCTTATTCTGATATTAAATGAATATTTTATTCATGCTGCCATTTAAACCGGGACAGCTGTACAAGATCATGTGAGCAAGAACCAATGGGAGCGCAGGGAACAACCACAACTGCTCAGATGATCGGTGCTCTCTCACTCACTCTTACGGTTAATTAAACCCCACAAAAAGTGTATGAAAATGTCAATTAAGCGCAGAAGAGAAGCATACATTAACATCAGGAAAGAAACCTCAGTATTAAAATGACCATTTGTTCCAGGAATGCTACGGATCTAAGGACCCCAAGAGCATAGAAGAAGTGAAGAAGCTTTATGACGACATCGATATGCCGAGACGATATGTCGACTTTATGCGCGAGTCTTACGTAGCCAATAGTCGACTTATAGAATCGATACCTCATCCCAAGCTGAAGGAGGTATGCTATAGCTACATGGACTGGTTGATTGGGGATGTTGCTAGGGAAGACTACAGTCATCTCTTAGAATACTGAATATTTTTTTTTTTTTTTTTTTTTTTTTTTTTTTTTTTTTTTTTTTTTTTTTTTTTTTCTTATAAGGCACTTCAACCACTAGAGCCATTGATCCCTATGTATATATGTGCGATTGAAAATGCATCGACTTAAATTTGCCAAAGAATTTACTTCTAGATCAAAATATTTAACCAAATCAATATATCGCACTAGTATTTCTAAAGTGACACAACTCAAAAATAGTTATGACTGTGAAAGACATGGTAAATATATCTTTTTTTTCTTTTTTTTTTTTTTTTTTGGTGTTTTAAGGCAGTTCAACCACTAGGGTCATGGATGCCTATGTATATGCGTGCAATTGAAAATTAATTGACGTAAAGATGTAAAAGAAATGTAAAGTTATTAGTCAATGAATATATTTTTATTTTAGGGGGAAAAAACTGTTAAATAGTCAGAATAAAATAAGATAATAACGGGAAAAAATACTTAAAAATGTGGTGTAAATGTAAACACGTGGGATGACACACACACAAACACTCATACATACATACACACACACACACATGCACGCGCGCACATACATTCCCACACACACGCGCGCGTAAGTGTATTTTCTAGATCTACTTCTCCTTATAGATTTAATTGTTATTTATATTTTTGTGATCAGATCTGTAGCCCTGAGGAATCTCAATGTTCTCTGACACAATTCATGGTCGTCTCCAAGTATATCAAAGAGAGTACCATGAATGTCCAGTTGATTTCGAATCTCTTCGTATGCTCTACAGTCCGTGAAAATATGTTTAATTGTTAGATCTTCACCACATACTGTACATTCAGGCCTTTCTTCCCGCCTGAATAAATAAGAATGGCTGAGATTAGTATGGCCAATTCGCACTCTCGACAGAACCACCTCATCCCGCCTGCTGCCTTGGGGTGAGGTTTTCCATGCCGAGGTAGTGGATTTTATCTCTCTTAATTTGTTGTCTCTTTTTCTATTCCATTCATATTGCCACATTGAGTGAGTATAATATTTTAAATGGGCAACAGCATCCGACTGTAGGATGTGCGAGTAAGGAATGCCATCTTTAATTGCTTTTTTTGCTGCTAAATCCGCTTTATCGCTGCCGCTTATGTTATAGTGGCTCGGAATCCAGCAGAAAGTGACGTGTCGATTTCTTTTGTAATGAAAATCTATTCCCTCAATAAGGTCTGAAATGATCGCATTGCGGGAATAGAAGTTTTGTATTGAAAGGAGAGAAGACAGAGAGTCTGTGTATATCACTAAGTTATTAGTATTATGATTTAAACTATTTACTGCTTTGTTTAATGCAAGTAGCTCTGCTGTATAAATGGAACTAAGATTTGGTAGAGATAGCATCTGTATTCTGGCATTATCCACCATCGCACATCCTACGCCATCATGAGTTTTGGAGCCATCTGTGTATATCTCTGTTGCTACAACATACTTCAATCTGAATTCTATTGAATTCAGCCTGAAATATCGTAGGAGCGGTATCTCTTTTGATGTATCTAGTAGGTGAGAGATGGATTTTAGGAGCTTGAAGAGTCCAAGATTCGAGATTTGGAAATGCCAGTTGATGAAGTTTGCTTAGATTGAAATCCACATTGGACAGCAATCTTATGGATCTATATCTTTATCAACCATCAAAACTGTATGTGCCTAGCTTCAGAGCTTGTACACCAGAGGGAACTTGTGCTAATCTTCCTGTCTTAATGCTAAAGCCCCTACATAGGCAAGAGTGTCACATTTTCAGCTGAGTTTTATTTTGAGTTGTGTCACTTTAGAAATACTAGTGCGACATATTTATTAAGTAATTTTAAATAGAGACGATAACGTAAAGATTAAAAAAGGTTAGAAAATACTAAAAAAATGTATTGTAAACGCACACACTCTGGATAACACGCGCGCACACACCAACACAGACTGAAACACACATCCACAATTATCTTCTAATTGTACTTCCTCTTTTAATCTTAATTATAATTTATATTTTTGTGAACAGATCTGTAGCTCTAAGGAAAGTCAATGTTCTCCGACACAATTCATGGTCGTCTCCAAGTATATCAAAGAGAGTACCATGAATATCCAGTTGATTTCCAATCTCCTCGTAGGCTCTACAGTCCGTAAAAATATGTGTAATTGAATGATCTTTACCGCTTAAAAATGTTTAATGAATGCACGTAAGGGGTACTACAACCGTGTGGGATTAAAATCAAAGTCAAAGATTGATAAATAAATATTTTTCCATTCTTCATGTATTAAGATTTTTATGGGGCGTCAAAGTAGAAAATAAAGTATTAATTCTTCGAAAACAAAATGGCGGCGTTTTGTCTGACGAACGGAACCCCCCTTTTAGCACTTTCCTCCGAAGGAAAGTAGCTATTGAGGTTGGACTCATGACGGAATTTTTGAAAAATTTCTTCGAATCTTTATCGATCCTACCTAGTAGACACCGAAAATGACCCCCGTTAAAATTTATATATATCTATATATATATATATATATATATATATATATATATATATATATATATATATGCATATATATATATATATATATGTGTCTGTTAACACGATAGCGGCCAGAGTTTCTGTTTTTTCTTCATGAAACGTGGTATATAGCGTTCAAATAGCAAACGATTGAACGAGTTCGTTAACCACCAAAATCGGTCCACCGGGAGGGGGGGTTTACCCCGGACCCAAAACACTAATTTGACCATACCAGCCGTAGTTTTTGTTATATTTCAACGAAATTCGGTATTCGTTATTTTGATCTAAAGAGAGAATTCCGTTGTAAAAATAAACTAAATAGGTTCATTAGAAGGGGGGGTTTACTCCGGACCCACAATACCAATTTGCACAGCCAGCCGTAATTTTTGTTACATTTCAACGAAACTTGGTATTCGTGGAGGTAATCAACAGAGAAAAATGGGTTGTAAAAATAAACTAAATCGTGTTATTTGGAGGGGGGGGGGGGTTTACTCCGGACCTAAAGTACTAATATACTCATAACGGTTGTAATTTCTGCTGTATAGTAACGAAATGCGGTATGCGTCGTGGGTATCTCATGAGAAAGAAGTGTTGTAAAAATTAAGTAAATCGGTCTATTGGAAAGGAGGGTTTACTTTAAAGTCTGTTTCATTACAATTAGCCAACCAGACGTAGGTTCGCAAAGGCGCTACAAGGAGCGCTATCTCCCACTATGGGGACTGTATCCTGTTCCTGCGTCAGATCAAAAGACGGAATGTGAAGTTTTTGTGTATTTATTAAGTAGTACAGTATCATGTATTAACATAACTCTGGAAGCAAATTATTTACAAAATTAATAATTGAACAGGCCTCATAAGAAATGTAAATGAGCAGAACTATTCACAGTTTTATTTTATTTATATAGGTTATTTCCAGCAAATTATTCAGTAATGTAGTCTACACTAAAAAAATTCTGAGGAAAGTGCTTAGTTATGCAGCTCCTGCGTGACGGACTTTTTAACGGGCGATAGTCTCTTAAGTGGCAATTTTTAATCTAGAGTAAAAATCCAAAATTATCGAAAATCATGAACGATTCTTCATTTTCTATTAAAACATATGTCAAAAATCGGTCATAAAATCTTTATAATTCAACGAATTGAAACGAAATCTTCATACTTTCTATGAAATATAATTAGTTAGAAAGCTGCAGTTAAAATTTGAAGTTGATTGAGTGAAAATTGAAGGCTCTAGTGTATCGCCCGATTTGAAAGTCATAGTTTTGGGAAATGTTTTTTTTTATATTATTAAATGAGCAATATAAAGAAAAAAAAAATTGTTCCTGGGGACCGTGTTCGGAAAAAATCGTCGTTTCTAATGGGTTAACTTACTGAAGCCCCGTTTTCACTCTCTTTCATAGTTGAGGCATTTCTGTAAAAATGTATATATATAAATTTTTTTTAATAAATATTTTTATTTAGATGAACTTTTGTTTTTATTTCATTTTCTTATGTTTATGTATTTAATAATATTAGATTTAAACTTAGATTGTAAATACTAAATCCATTGTAACTTTAACAGGATTTCTGTAAATAAATTATAAAAATATAATAACTATTTTGATTTTCCATCTCCTTCTAGTTCATTTGTGCAACCTCTGTACACCGGAGGTAAAGGAAACCGATTCACATATTTGTAAGTGTTCAGGGGAGCCAATTTTCCATAACTTAGAACTATTAAAATTTGTTTCTTTATTACTTACTGAAACAGTTTAAAAAAAAATTGTCACATTGTTATTGGTATTGATAGGTAATTGGAAGTATTGATCATAGTCAAACAAAACCAAGTCCTCCACATGGTGTCTTTTACTTCTAATGAAAACGGACATGATTTAATTTTTCACTGTCTTATCTTCGTTATTTATGGGAACAGGACATCGTGTCCTATATCATTATGTGGATCGAAAAATCCATATTAAGAACATGTTGCTAAGTTAATTTTATAACAAAATGGACACGGTGTCCTTTACCTTCCGGGTACAGATTTATACATTGACTGCGTTTCGACAACGAGGCCATTAGCGCCGACATCCAGGGTGCAGCGAGGAATTTTCCCAGCGAGCCGTGAGGTGAGAAAATTCTTGCCACCGGTGGGGA
The DNA here is from genome assembly GCA_946811695.1 of Gonocerus acuteangulatus. NCBI lineage: Eukaryota > Metazoa > Arthropoda > Insecta > Hemiptera > Coreidae > Gonocerus > Gonocerus acuteangulatus. The sequence goes on along the minus strand of OX328127.1, from coordinate 78,575,099 downwards.
TCGAACCCACCATCTCCCGCTTATGAATCTAAGGCACTAGCCACTAGACCACGGGGAGACCCTGCTTGTAGTAGTTGTGGTACCTTGAGGAGTGCCTAGAGTAGGCTACCTGCAGAGCTTGGAGCAACAAACAGGCGGTGGTTTATGCCTTCCATTTAGAAAGGAAAAAACTCGCCTAATAATAGTAAAGGCTGATGAGGCTCGTGCTACAGATGGTTAGGCACGTGTTACCCCCCGCCGCAGCTGTCTGGATTATCTTGGCTGGGGGTATCGACGGATGTCCCATCTAGGGGGGGGGCTTGGTGGGGATGTCACTAAGTACTACATAAAATGTTAAAAAAAAAAAAAGTCCGGCTCATAAGAACTGCGTCATCTTAGCGCGGTCCCTTTCATATCTCCAGTGCCATTAGCTAAGGAGTAGAAGCAGTTATTGGTATGTTTTGATCTTTCGTGAAAAATACAAAATGACATCTCAAAGAGAAGGAAGATTTAAGGCGGCACAACAGTAAACTGATATTATTCTAAGAGGAAAGGACTCCTCCCACATTCTTGGCGTTCTCCATGGGAAATCCTCCCACATTCTTGGCGTTCTCCATGGGAAATCCTCCCACATTCTTGGCGTTCTCCATGGGAAATACTATTACCAATACGTTTCTCCATTTCATACCTTACTTTATTAAAATACTAATTTTACTATTAAATGCAATTGGAAAAACAATAACCAATTAAAACGTTAGGTTAAAAGTGACAAAACCCCGTTGAAAAGAACAAAACTTACAATTATGAAGTTTTAAGTAATTATTTCTCGGATTGACATCGCCCCATCGAAAATTAAATGAAATGAAATGAAATGAAAAGTTTTATTCTTATTCCGGGACAGAAGTCCCACAGGAATAATTTTGAAATTACAACATAATTTTGAATTTTACGTATAAACTCTAAAACTTATAAATGCTATCAGTATCAATATATAGTGTACAGCTTCAATATAGACTAGGTGTTGGGTAAAACTTGGAGGGATAGAAGGTGGTGGAAGAGTCGGGATTTAAAGGTTTCTAGGTTGGTAGAATGGCGGACAAACGAAGGCAAGGAATTCCATAGCGAGGTGGCACGGGTGACGAATGATTTTTCGAATATTGCTGTTCGGTGGGAAGGAATATAGAGATCGGAAGGTCGAGATCGGGTGTTACGGGAGTGAACCGAGGATTTAAATTTAAGAAGTTGAAAAATATAAGAAGGTCTACGGGATTGAATTACTTGGTAAAGGACTGAGCCGAGGAAGTACTGTCGACGATAAAGAGGGAATAGCCAATTTAGCTGCTGGTAGAAATGTGATATGTGGGAGTCTCTGGGGATCCCGAGGATAAAACGAATGAAACAGTTCATGAGGCGTTTGAGTTTTGCCTCGAGATCGCCAGAAAGTCCACCGTACACCAAACAACCATAGTCAAACTGGACCATGGTCAAAATTACGACTCAACCTTTTTTCGTAGGGCATTTAGTAATAAGCTTTCGAATGATTACCTTTTACTTACCACGATTTCCCAACCGTTTTCGAGATAATTTAGAAAATATACAAAAATCCCAAAACATTTCATCCCTGTTAATGAAATATTTTGTTTCTAGTAGGTACTTACTTAACCCCAAACGGAACCAAAATTTATCTATCTTAGATTAGATGAATATTAAACATCTGGAACAAGTTTCAACTAGATTTTAGCAAAGCACTTCATTTAAAATTTAAAAACAAAATTTGGATTTTTTTTATTTACATTTTAACCCACTTAAAAGTGTCTGCCTTATTTCTTATTCATTGCAAAATTACCTTAATTAGCAATTTTTTTACATTATTGATAGTTGCCTTCTGAATATTTTTGGGCAATATTTTTTTGCACCTTTCCCCTATGCGCAGTACCTGGTCTTCCACGGCAAGTCTAGCCAATACATACTTCCTTCTCATCTACCCTAGAGCTACATTATAGCAAAATTTCAAGGTGTATAAAACACTTCATTAACAGTGCGTTACGGACTATCTAACCTACTAATTCCTGCAAAAGACAGCCTTCAAGTAAGACGGATGAGTGAAGCTAGTAAACCGAAAATAGTTTTATTAAACCGATAGCTAAGAGACGGCAGAGAAGATCCATCCATGATGTTGTAGGGAATAACATAAACGAACATGGATCTAATTTTGCCCCTTGTGAATGATCCCGACATTAGTCAGAGCTAGTCTAAAAGGAGAACATGGCGATGGGCCAACAACCACCGGCCCCGATAACAACTGTTGCTTCTCTTTCTAGGGAATATGAACAGATTCCAAGGTAAAGTACCCTATATGGTATTCGGTGAGGACTTTTAGCGCGTTTTATATAGGGAGGAACATGTCCTGGAGAACCTGAGATCGAAACTCCATCACCCACTAAAGATTTTAGCTACTTATGTCGTCGATGGAGGGCCGGATTCGGCGTCTCAGGCTCTCCCTAGGTTCACCCAGTTTTCAATGGGTACAAGCAAAGAGAAAGAAGTCCGACCCGCAGGAACTGCGTCACTTTAAAGCGGTTCCATTCTTGGGAAAGCTTTGACCAGAAATAAACATTTTTTTTTTTTTTTTTAATGATAAATGCGAAAATTGTGAACACCCACTCGAAAATCTGGAATAAAAGCGATACTGATTCTTCAATGCAGAGGAAACCGACAGTAGCCAACTTACACAGAAGTTTGAATTAAACAAGCTTAATATTATCAAATGTCAGACCGTCATTTTAGAAATGGTGTATGCCCCAACATCTCCAGCTTTATGGCAGTTACGGTAGTTTGGGTCCAGGTAGAGAAGGGGCACGTTCACCTACTAAAGCTAACACTTTTCTCGAAAACGGTTAAAGCTATAGCCTTAAAAATGGTTTCATTCGTTTTCCTTGCCAAGAAGCCCATAAAACGAAAACTTAAAAGCGCATAACCGCGAACAGACAAATATATATATATATATACACACAAATATGAACCACCGTTATTATCGTTCCCTAGGGTTTCTGAAACGCTAAATTTTGTAGTCTGCAATTCCGGATTGCGTCATGAGGTCAACCTTATAATTGGGGTTCCTCCCTATGGAAGGAGGGAGGAACCGCGCTACAATCAGAAGGCCACACTATCTCCCTAGTTCGGCGAATCAACAAGGACCAGAACCTCTAAAGCAGGGAAGCTCAAACTTAAACTGGTGGCAATAGACCTAAATATTGTTAAACTATAGTCTGTCCAGATAGAAGGAAAAGTTGTACTCCGCCTGAGCAAATTTTGAGAGAAATATTCCCTACGGTTCCACCATTTGCAAACTCCCATTTCAAGGAACAACTCTATACTTGAACCATTATAACAAATGATCTCATTTAAGACTAGGGAAGGCTTTTAGAGGTCAGACAAAGGAAATAGTGTCTAATATTTATCAATACTTATCCAAAGCTAAGACAAAAAACGTTTTAAACCTCCAGGAGGTTATAACAGAGAGAATGTCGGTCAAACGAAATCGGATTAGATCGGATCGGCAGAAATACAGGTCCAATGTAGATCCAGAATTGGGAGAGACAATTGGTCAGACACCTATAGTTTCAGGGGGGCCCGGCGTCTTTTTTCTCTTCTAATTTGAAATGGCAAAATTATATATCTAAGTATAGTTCACATAATTATTATTGATAACAACAAATGGATAATTTTCTAACTTCACTATTTCTAATATATAAACTAGCTTTTAAGTATTGTCAGTCCAAACATTAAAAAGTGACAATGTATCTTAAACAATACGTAAATGTTTCGTTCAATTACAAATGTATTTAATTTTGTCTTCAAACATTTGTCAGTTTTAAATAATTCCATTAATAGTTTTTGGTAATGTTAATGCCGGGGGGGGGGGGGAGTGTTAAGGGGCACGTGAAGGTATTTGGACAGCGGAGTACTGTGGAAGAGCGCTTTCGACGTAAGTACGTCATTTTCAAACCACTGTTAAGGTACACATATTTTTATTTTTAAAAAGTTTACAATCTGAGAAAATTTACAAATCTTTTCCAGATACCAGGTACAGATTTCTGTGTAATTACACAGGCACACACACAAATATGTGGTATTTTCCAAAGACACCGTACTTATATTCTTATGTATTTCGACACGCTGAATCCAAATCCGGAGTCCGTTTCACTCCATCATGTCAGGTTTAAGGGCATTTAAAAGTCAAATTTTGTATGAAATCGTGGTTTTTAGAATCCGAGGTCTGTTTTAGCACAGGGGCGCAAAATCAAAGTAATTTCGAGGACAAACATGTTTATTTTGCAAGAAATGAATCTGCAGTCAAAATTATTATTTTGCAAAATAGACTTATTTTTCCTTGAAATGACCTCGATTTCGCGCCGATGTGCTGAAACAGACCTCGAATTCGAATTCAGCGACCCTCAAAACCACGGCAGTTCTAGTTATTTCTTCTGAAACGACTTCATACGAAATTTGACCTTCAAATGCTCTTAAACCTGACGTGATGGGATGAAACGGACTCCGGATTCGGTTTCAATGTGTCGAAATACATAAGAATATATGTATGGCGTCTTTGGAAAAGACCTGTGCCTGTGTTATTGTTAAGTCTGTTTACAATTTTTACAATTTAGGAAAATAAATTAAAAATAAGATAACCTATGCAAAATTCAGAGGGAGTATAGTAACATAAATTGAGTTAAACATATAGTAATATAACAAAAGATAAAAATATTCTACAACGATCGAAGTATACTTTTTTTTTTTTTTTTTTTTTTTTTTTACGGCGCATCTACATCTTGGCCATTAGCGCCGGGCTATCTATAGGGTGCCGCCCTTTTATAATGCCAACAGCACGTGGTCGGTCACCCATTCAGGTACTGACCACGCCCGAACTTGCTTAACTTCGGTGATCTATGGGAACCGGTGTATTTAACGTGGCTATGGCCGTTGGCATCGAAGTATACTAGAACTATTGAAATACAATGAATATTTTTCGAAATTACGGACTTCTAGATATTATCCAAACCAATTTTTGATTCCATTGAATAATATAAAATATAAATGTTTTTCTTAAAAGTAATACCTAAACACAAGAACCCTTGAACAAAATTAATAATAAATTGCATAAATATAGTTCACAGTGTTGCAATTTTTTTGTTTTTTAATTTCCATGTACAAGGAATGGCTACACTGCGCGACCAAGAAAAAAAAAACAAAAACGGATGTAGGTAAAAGACAAATGAAGCCGAGAGCGTGCCGGACAGCTGGTGGGGCACACGTGTAAGAAGATCTAACTATTTATACCGAACTCCTAGGCTTCAGTCATGCCCAAGTCTTTCCTCCTCACCCACAAGAGGTATCCGCACTCCCAAGGTATGTACCTATACATATATATGCACAATTATATAAACACCAGAACTAGTTTACCCATATATACAAACTTCAACACAAACCTTGAAAATTCCGTTCAATTAAATGTATAACCTTCGCACATTTTTTAGCATAATAATTTTTAATAGTCGTATAATTTTTTAAATGTACAAAAAATAACAAATGTATATCACAATTCAAAAATAATAATAAAAGATTTTTGTAGCAATTCAACAGGTTATCAAAGAACAAATATTCAACAGGTTAACTTTCCAAAAATACCATATGACTCCTAAAGCCAACTTTATCAAAAATAGACCCTCTACAGAAAGCCTTGTAGATTACTTTTTTTAACCTTTCAAATTCCCATAATATTTTTCTTGTATTTTATTAAAAAATATGATAATAACAATTTATGAACTATCAATTATCGAGATAATTTTGTGGTTTATATATAGAAGTGAGTCTCTTTTGTTTTAATCGGAAGAATGGAATTTCCCTGAGTGACCGCAAAAATAGTCATATCTCGTCTCCTGAATAAATAAATACCATTTAAGGCAATAATAATTCAATTTTTAATGAATAATATAATAATAATGCTCATTAATATATTGTATTAAAGCTGCAAAGGATTCCTTTTTGCGTTTTCTTTGTTTTAATATGTTTATTTATTTGAACTGTTTCCCAGTAAATTGTTTAGTTCGATAAAGTATTTGATAAAGATAGTAATCGTAATCCAAAAAAGTTAAAAGTAAAAGTACGTGTCTCCGCGAAAGTAGGATTTTTGTTTAAGATAGTTTAGAAGTATTTTTATTCAATCACCCAAGCAATAAGTTAAACTGAATACTCTTGGCAGAAAACATAATAAATGTTAACAAAAACTTGTATATCTTAAAAATCAATTACAGAAGACAAAGTCCATTCTAGTTAATATTAAATTGGATAGAATGAAACGTTCCAGATATCTTAATTTGTACATAATAATTTTGGAAAATATGGAGGATTCTGCAGTAATTAAAGTGACAATTAAAAAAAAAAGGAATCCAGACCTGTAATTAGATTTTATTCTTTATGGTACTAGCCAGAACCAAAAGGTAGTTAAAGAAGTTGAAGAAAAATAAGATTGATGCCTCTGATCAAATAAATGCTGTTATTAATAAATCTTTTAAATCAAAATATTTTTAAAAAGGCGCAAAAAAAAAAAAAAAAAAAAAAAAGAAAGGAATGTTTTCAAAATTTTAAGCACCGATTTATCCGCAAAAAATCGACACGTCGAAAATCACTTCAAAGACGTTTTTGTAGGCAATTTAGTGCATTTTTGTAGGAATTGGGACCATCCACTTACTACGATTTTTCGAATTTTTTAGACATATTTAGAAGATATTCGAAAATCCTATTATGTTCATGTCTGTTAATAAAATGTTTTTGTTTTTTTTTCTTATAAAACTTCCGTACCTCCAAATGTAACCAAAATTTAAATATCTTAGTTTTGAGAAAAGTCAAACAGCTAGAAAATGTTTCATCTGAATCCATCGTTTGGAAATACCTGAACCGATACAGGGGGCTGCAGCCCCCCCCCCCACGAAATTTTGATTTGATCGGTAAAAATGTGTCATAAACCTTTAAAAATAAATTAAATAAAATCACTTAGTTCATAAAACATATTTTATTTTGGGTGGAATAGTTTTAGTCAAATGAAACGGCTAAAACTATTCCAAGTTCTAAATTCTTAGTAATCCATACCCCGGAAATGTTCCAGCCCCCCCCCCTCCCCCCGAAATTATTTCCTATATACGCCCATGCTTAGTAGGACTACTACTTGCATAGTCGACTCCTCTTACGCTCTGACTTCCGTCGCTTACGAGCCGAAAAATGTACCGTCATTTGGGGTGTGTTCGGACACATTTTCGAGGTTTTCTCGTAACTACAAAACACAGAATTTTTGTAAAAATCTGGAAAAATTAATGTATGAACCCTTAACATTCGTCTATCGAATAGTATATTTGGTTTTTTGAATATCTCAAAAATTTTTAATTTTTTTTATCGCTAAAATGTGTCCGAACTCATCCCTACGCGAGGGGTGGTTTCAGACAGCCTTTAATTTTTGTAAAAATCTTAACTTAAACTATAGTTGGAGTGAGCTCGGTCATAATTTACGATATTCTAAAGAGGAATATTTTCTATAATATTTTTTAGATTTACAAAATATTCTTTTACTTTTTCCTTATCAACTTCTGCTCTACACCTTTTGATATTTTGTGCAAGGCGTTCCATCAATGGCTGATTCCTTTTCATAAAGCCGTCAAGCCATTCCAGTCTGGGCTTGCCTTAAAATCTTGCGATTTTTTTTCCTAACCTCTCCAAATATGTTTTTACGATTTGGCGAATATCTTAATCGATTAAGATTAAGGTTTAATTACTTTCACAGCCTCTCCACATATGTTTGTTTCTAGCATTTCGAAAATCATGGAAATTACAACTCACATTAAAATATTCGTTACTCACTTCAAAGTGTTCTCACGGCGATTTCGGCTTAACTATACGGGGAAAATGGAATATCGATCGTATTTGTCAAGCCAATTATGACCCTAATGAAAAAGTTTGCTCAAGGTTACGTGATTTCCTGCGCCATGGACTATTGTCCGAACTCGTACTACCTGTTCGAACTCACCCCAAATGACGGTATCGAGTCTAGACCGAAGTTGGACGACTTTGATCCGACTCCCCCACTACGCTCCAACTCCATCGCCAGTCAGGTGTCGTTCCTCTAAATGTTCCGACTAGTCCAACTTGACTTCCAACGGTCCAATATAAGGGTTCTGCAGACCTCCCCCCCCCCCCCCGAGGTTGCTGGAATCGGAAAAATATGTCATAAAAACCTTAAAAATAAATTAAATAAGATCACTTAGTTCAGAACTAAATATTTTTTTGTTGGCGGAATAGCTTTTTAGTTGGCTAACTATTCCAAGTTTCAGATTGTTAGCAGTCCATACCCACCAAATGCTTCCAGCCCCCCCCCCAATTCTCCTCCCCTCCCCCACCCGAAATCTTTTTAGTTGGACAATAAACAGCCAACTAAAAAGTGAGTTAAACAGAGACAAAAGAAGAAATCTAACACTTTGGCTGTTTTACGCACTTATTTCTCCGATTGATATCGCCCCATCGAAAATTGCTTTTTTGTAGAGACTTTGGTAATCTTCCTAATGGTCATCTTCCAATTACAACGATTTTCTGTCCGTTTTCGAGATATTAACATAAATATACGAAGATCAGAAAATGTTACATGTTTATTAATGAAATTATAGTAAAAGTATTTTTGTTTGAATACTCCTTTAACTCCAGATGTAACCAAAATTTAAATATATTATTTTAGATGAATTTCAAGTATGTAGAAAATATTTCTGCTGCAGCCCCCTCATTGAAGTTTGATTTAATCTGTAAAAAATGATCACTTAGTTCTGTGATGAAAAGAAATCCTAGTATGTACACAACGTACTATCCCATTGTACAGCATTAGTTTAATGAAGGCTGATGTGAGTAAATATAAGGGGGCACAAATCACAATAGATCCAAGGAGGTCAGGATGAAGTCGAAAGGGCTACAAATATTCTCTAATCCTTGCCCCATTAAAAACAATGGCAGGGGAGAGCGTGGCTAGTTGTCAGTAGGGGTAAGTTGGCATTGTGCTTCTAAATAATTCCGTAGTTTGTTAAGAGCACTGTGACTTTATGCAGTGCCAGTGACGCAGTGTACAGAGGATTCCTCTTCCTCCAAAAAATCCGCAGTCTAATTAATTTTCTATGGGAAATGGACTTAATAATGTTCTATTAACATGAGAAACAAGAAGAATAACTGATTTGTGACAAATGAAGTGAAATTTGTTTTTTCTGAGACATTTTGTTGTATTATGATAGTTAAACAAGATGGGGACAGGTTTGATGCATTTTTTGATAGAATAGTGTGTCTCTCCACACATCCTAAGCAGGTGTTTATAAGGAATGGTACCAGTGGGGGAAGTTGGCATTTTTCAAAAAGATATTGTTGCAATATATGGTCTAATATACCTATAAAAAAAAAACAGTTTGTTGAAACAAACAACAATCAGACAAAAATCAAATGATACTACAAAACGTTCCAAGAAGGCAAAAAAAGTAAAGAGCTCTGAGGAAGATACTACGACAGATGAGACGGTCACCTATGCAGAATCTAAGGGCATCCTTACAATGGTTTTGAAATTGAATCAGACGACCACGAGACCGATCTGCATTTGTGGTGTTCTGTCAACACTTACATTACAATTGAGTAAAATGTTGGATGCTGTTATTAGTTAGTGTTCATGAAAAAATGGATAATCAAATACTTATGCCAACAAACCCTCCCCTACATGCCGACAAACCCTCCCCCATATGCCAACTTACCCTCCCCTATATGCCGACATACCCTCCCCAATATGCTAACTTACCCAATTGGAGGGGTAAGTTGGCATAGTAGTAGTAGGTGGGGGGAATCGATGATAAATAACCAACTAAGAGATATTTTGGGAAAACTCCTGAGTTTTGTAAAAAAGATATGAAATAAAAGACCTTTTTTCCTGATTTTAAAGATCATCACCCCCAAAAATAAGAAAAATCTATGTCAACCGGATCCGCTCTCCCCTACAATTGAAAAAGAAGTGTCATTAATAAAAACATTTTTTTTTTTCCAGAAGAGGATGAAGATGGTGAAAAAGGAACGTGTGATGAATTCTATAATCTTACTCAATTGGCCGAAGTTAGCCTTGCAGCAGGTGGAATCATATCATCCTCCACTCCACTAACCGTCCGAAAAGTAAGCATTGTTCCAAGGAATTTTATATTTATACAAACCTATATTACATAGAAACAAACTAGGTACGTGACGACCGATAATAAACTCCATGGAATGAAATAAAGTCGATGAATAGTCCAAGCAAACGCACAATGGAAGAGAAGTGGTTTTATGCCAATTAGGAATTGACCAAACTCGGATGCCATACTTACATCTCATGACAAGATATATATAGTGTGAAACACAATTCTTTATTAATACTGGAAGAATGTTTACAAAGATAAAACTGCAACTAATCATGAATAATGACCGAACTACTCATTGATCAGAGCGAATGTATATCAAAAATATTCAACTCTCTTAATGTATTTATTTGTTTTTGCTTATTTCGCACAAGGTTTACCAACAGCAAGAGGTAGGACTTGTTAAATCTGATTAGTATAGCTCATTTTTATGTGCATGTATGTATTAATCTAATTACTATTAGGGCACAGTAACAATAAATGGCACTAATGGCCTAGATGTTGATGGGCCATTGTTTAAATATATATATATATATATATATATATATATATATATATATATATATATATATTAAAAAAAAGAAATGAAAGTGCTCTTGATTTATTGTTTTATATATATATATATATATATATATATATATATATATATATATATAGAGAGAGAGAGAGAGAGAGAGAGAGAGAGAGAGAACTTTCATTTTATACTTTTTTTTTTCTTTTTTTTTATGGCGCATCGACTAATTCTCGGCCATTAGCGCCGACATCCAGGGTGCAGCCAGGAATTTTCTCAGCGAGCCCTGAGATGAGAAAATTCCTGTTGCGGGTGGGGATCGAACCCACCATCTCCTGCTTATGAATCTAGCATGCTGGCCACTAGACCACGGGAGACCCCTCATTTTATACATATTATTTTTTTTTATGGTCAAATTCAACCACTTAAGATCATTGTTGCCCTATTATAAATAATAGGGTGCATCGATATCTAGGCCATTGCGATTATTTAAGGAGAAATAAAATTACCATTATTATTTTCTGCAGAGAGTTGTTGAAGACTTTCTGCTAGCAAATAACTGAAAATTAACAATGATATCCATATACTATTTTGTATGTAACTATTATAGTTATTCGTTATAACTGCAAATTTTAATAAATACATCGAGAACAGTCAGCAGTATTAAATTGGTTCTTAATTTATTCGACTTAGCACTCAAAAGTACATTTCGAATTATATATCTCTCATCCCATTGAGCAAAATATGGGATCTTTTTAAATGTAATACTTGCTGTAATAATTGTTCTATTGAATTGGTAATGGCCTCATTCGACTCAGCACAAAATATACTTTGAAAATTATATCAAAATCAGAAAATTCAACTACTTGGAGTTTTTTTTCCCACAATTGGGCATTTAGCACCACTGTGCATGGTGATGAGAGAACTTCCTAACAAGAAGTGGTCCTGAAGAACTGCAAAAAAAGGTGGCATTAATATTAAATAATGGTAGACCCACCCCAAGCCTTCAAAGAAATGAAAACAATTACAGAAATAGTTTGAGTAATCTGCTAGAAGAAATAATATAATTTAATGTAAATTTACATATTATACATAAATATAAAAAAAGGCTGTCACGCAGGAGCTGCATAACTAAGCACTTTCCTCAGAATTTGGGTAGTGTAGACTGCTTTCCAGAACAATTTGCTTAAAATATCCTACATAAATAAAATAAAAACATGAATAGTTCTCTTTTAAATCTATAATGAGTAACTGATCAATTATTAATTTGCTTCCAGAGTTATGTTTACACATGGTACCTATTACACTACGTAATAAATACAAAAACCCTCATATTATCGTATTTTGATCTAACGCAGGAACAGGATACAGTCACTCTAGTGGTAGAAAGCGCTCCTTGCGGCGGCTTTGTGAACCTACGTCTGGCGGGCTTTTCTATTGAAATATATTACAAATTAAACCCCCGCTTTCCGATTGACCGATTCAGCTCATTTTTACAACACTTCTTTCTCATGGGTTACCCACGACGTATACCGCGTTTCGTTACAATACAGCAGAAATTACGACCGGTATGAGTATATTAGGAATTTGGGTCCGGAGTAAACCCCCCCTTCTAATGAAATTAGTTTATTTTTACAACACTTATTTACCTGTAGATTACCACTACGAATACGGAGTTTCGTCTAAATATAACAAAAATCACGGCTGGTAGTGGCGAATTGGTATTGTGGGTCCGGAGTAAACCCCCCTCCTAATGAACCGATTTAGTTTATTTTTACAACACATATTTACCTGTGGATTACCACTACGAATACCGAGTTTCGTCGAAATATACCAAAAATCACGGCTGGTAGTGGCGTATTGGTATTGTGGGTCCGGAGTAAACCCCCCCCCCTTCTAATTAACCGATTTAGTTCATTTTTATATCTCACTTTTCTCTCTATATTACCACTACGAATACCAAGTTTCGTTGAAATATAACAAATATTACGGCTTACATAGTCAAATTAGTGTTTTGGGTTCGGGGTAAACCCCCCCTTCCGGTGGACCGACTTTGGTGGTTAACGAACTCGTTCAATCGTTTGCTAATTGAATGCTATATACCAAGTTTCGTGACGAAAAAACAAAAACTCTGGCCGCTATCGTGTTAACAGACACACACATATAGTATATATATATATATATATATATATATATATATATTGTTATAATATTAAAAATAAAGAAAATTTTATAATAATTGATGTTAGAAACTCTTTATCTCAGGGTTAGAGTTCGAATTTCAGTAAAGTAACACAAAAAACCATTTTATATAAGAAAAAAACTCATAGATAAGTTAAATTTCGAATTAGACAAACAAGCATTACCTGATATAAAAGCCAAATCTGGAACCAACCTCAGATAACAGGATCCTCGTTACAAAAACAGCTTCCTTTTAACTCAACAGCCTGCACTGCTTTCAAAAAGACTGGACCACTGTACAACAAACTGTAACTGTCTCTTGTAACCGACTCTCATGTGAACCTGGAGTTACCTTTTCACAGATTTGAACTGTAACAGACTGCTTACAACAGACTCCCATAACAGACTGGATTCAACTCTCATGTGTCCGTATCTTCCATTACTCTAACAACAGACTGAACTCATTTTATAACAGACTAGCCCAACCTTAATGGACTCTCATCACGGACTGATTGTAACAGACCGATGTAACCGACTGAACTGAACTCTCTTTATAGCGGGAGCGTCATACCGGTATCCACTGCTACCTGTATGGACTGCTAGACCAATATAACAAATAATAATTTTTTATCCCATTGAATCCAACATATCAATGAGCTTTTTAGATTTTCCGGATTTTCTGTGTTAGTTTTTAATTTAGAACTTTTAATTTTTTATGAAGTTAATATAAGAAAAAATTTATTTGTTTTTTGATTTTCCACAAACCTTGCATTCGTCTTTTCCCGCCTTTTTTCACCTTTAACGGTTATTCGAATTTAAAAATTTTAAATATGTAATGTAAAATATCATTACAATATATATATATATATATATATATATATATATATATATATATATATATATATATATAGATATGTATAAATTTTAGCGGGGGTAATTTTCGGTGTCTACTAGGTAGGATCGATAAAGATTTGAAGAAATTTTTCAAAAATTCCGTCATGAGTCCAACCTCAATAGCTACTTTCCTTCGGAGGAAAGTGCTAAAAGTATATATTATTTAGATAAGTTCAAATATTTTTATTTTATTATAAATAAAATAAATAAATATAATATGAGAGTAATATCAACTATTTTGTATATAGCCTATTTACTTACACATAAATTTATATTTACATACATAAATTCATACTCGCACTAAACCATTGTCCAAATAATCATGCACAAAAATAAGTATACCATAATAAACAATAATATAAAAAAAAAAGTCTTAAAAGAACAACAAAGACAATCCCATTATTGAGATAGATAAATATAAATTTTAAAAATATATAGAGTGGCTTAAATTAAAATTAATACCGAAATAATGGGGCCCTGAGTTATAAAATGTTTGTAAATATTTTTATATATTACAATAATCTTTTTTGAGGAAAGAATGTTTTTTTTTGCAACTGAGTGTTATCTGCTGGGTGATTGAAGAGTGGCAGGATTTGTTTCTTAAAACTTTCACTGTGGCTATCATTGTTTGGGAATACCTCAGTATCAGGTGCATTTTGTTTGAATTTTTCATGTAGACATTTTTTTTTCATAAAAACTCTTCCAGTCAGCCGATTTGAAAACGGAAAACACTGTTGGAAAGCCCAAACAATACTGAAGGCAACTGTCTTTACCTGGAGCTGTAAAAGTGAATCCCCTCCATTTACGAGCCTTTTGAATCTAAAGGGGAAAGTAATGGAGGAGTGTCCTTCCGAAGGGACACTCGTAAGCGGGTAGGATCGCTAGTGTCACCCGCAGCGTAAGTGTTAAAAGTAAGTAAGTAAATTGGACACTATAACATTATATGGTAAACACCTTCTTGGGAATTTCATCTACAGATCATATACCTTTCTTTTGGATTAATGCTTAATAGACACTTTTTTATATATAAAAAAAAAATAAAAATTAATATTAAAATTGCCAGTAGTTCTGAGTTGAGCTTACTTCTGGAATGCAAAAGATGACTTCCTCGTTAAAAAGTATCTAAGAGAATTTGTGAAGTCTCACAATTAAAATTATGCACTCACACTTTACTAAAACTGATGCTGACTGACATATGACACATAAAGTATTTGCATAATTTATAGAAGAAATGAGGGATAATAATAATTTAATTACAGGAATACGGATGCCGAGACTGTGGTAAGCGATACAGCACCTCGAGCAACCTAGCGAGGCATAGACAGACTCATAGATCACTGACAGATAAAAAAGCAAAGAGCTGTCCTTATTGTGGGAAGCTGTATGTATCCGTCCCTGCCTTCAGTATGCACGTCCGAACGCACAGTCAGGCCTGCAGATGCGAGTTCTGTGGAAAGGCATTCTCCCGACCGTGGTTGCTTCAGGGACACATTAGAACACACACTGGTAAATATTTGCTCAATATAATGTAATAAAATTTAATTGACTTTTATACACATCGATTTCAATCACTTTAAAAGGTAATAGGTCAAAAGTTGTATATTTGTATGTTTATCAGGCCACAAGGGCACTGACAGGCAGATACTGTAGAGGTATCTGATTCTTGGTCATATGGCACACGTTAGGGAGATAGTGTGGTCAGTACTACATACATGTTAAAGTCACCTGAAGGGAAGCTAAACGAGAGAGGAAGGGTGGACTACTGTACAAGTCTACCAGCCTGGCACAGTGGGGCCAAACAACATTTCGTGTTTCCAAAAAGGCTAAAGCCTCTAAATCATAACCGATTTTAATGCACTTTTTTTTTAACTGAAAGCTAATAAAATTTAGAACAACTTTGTCAGGCCAGAGTTTCGTTTTTTGTTTCCCCTCTTTATTAAATTACCTGAGATGATTCACGAACTTTTACAATTGAGCATAAAATAATATTTTATTTTTTATTTAACTATATATCAGCACTGATATCGTTGAAATTAAACATTCAAATCATGATTAGGCTTGGATAAAATCAAAATATATTTTGGAATCATTCAAAAACCATATTATTTCAATTATTCTCATTGTTGAATAACGATAAATTTACGTTTTGAAGATGTCAGTCTATTTTTTTCCGAGTCTAATCAGAATTTGAATGTTTAATTTTATCGATATCAGTGCTGATATATAGTTAGATAAAAAAACAAAATATTATTTTATGCTCAATTGTAAAAGTTCGTGAATTATTCACACGTAATTTAATAAACAGAGGAAACAAAAAAACGATAATCTGGCCTGACAGTTGTTCTAAATTTTATTAGCTTTCAGTTTAAAAAAAGTGCATTGAAATCGGTTAAGATTTAGAGGCTTTTTTTAAACACAAAATGTCGTTTGGCCCTACTGTGCGGCGCCAGGCTAGTAGACTTGTACAGTAGTCCACCCTTCCTCTCTCATTTAGTGCTTCCCTTCAGCTGACTTTAACATGTATTTAGTACTGACCACACTATTTCCCTACTAGGTGCGGTATGACACGGGAAACGAAAAACAAAATCTGGACAGACAAAGTTATTCTACATTTTATTAGCTTTCATTTAAAAAAACATTCATTGAAATCGGTTAAGATTTAGAGGCTGTAGCCTTTTGTGAAACATGAAATACCATTTGACCCCTCTGTGCACCGCTCAACTGCTAGTCCAGTCAACCGTTCTGGGGGCACAGCTCGCCTCAACTGCTACAGCAGTCAGCAGTAGGGAAAGGGTTAAATATTTCTTAGTAAGTCACATACTCTTCAGACATGCCTTAAAATTTAGTGAATGTTCTTGCAACTTTCTCCCACTAAATAAACAGTTTTATTTGGTAAAAGCAGATTAAGTAAATACTTGCAAATAAAATACTATATTACTTCTTACAGGAGAAAAACCATTCAGATGTGAAGTTTGCACAAAAGCGTTTGCCGACAAGTCGAACCTGAGAGCTCACGTCCAGACACACTCGGAACAGAAACCCCATTCCTGTTCAAGGTGCGGAAAATCCTTTGCGCTCCGTTCCTATTTGTACAAACACGAAGAATCTGCCTGCTTCAGAGCCGCTAGATCGTCCCTTCATGTAATATCGGTATAGTTATTAGAACAGAAAGGGCAAGAATTTCTTAGAAAAAAAAATTGTAGCCAAGTGAATGCAATGCTTGTAAGATAGTAGTACAGCCATCTGTGTGATTTTCTTGTCAAAATACAGAACTATTATACCTGAGAATTTTTAAAAGATCCGAGTATAATACAAAAGTAAAAAAAAACATAAATTTTTGAAATTAGTTAAATTTTCCAACAATTAGTTCCAATTAGTTTTTCTTCCAACATCAATAGAAAATAATTATATTGAAAATGACAAATCTGTATTTTAAATTCCAAAATGTAGTTATAATGAATAAGCTACTAGTCTGCTAGCAAAATTACTGCTTAAATGTTATAGTATTTCTTGTTTCTTTGTTATTTAATTGTAGAAAAAATGAAAAAAAAATCAATTTAATTTACAAATTACTTACAAAAATATAGGTTAAATTATTATGAAATAAAAATAAAGAAATATTTCACACAATGCTTCCTCTATGTAGCTTTTTTGCAAGAAAAACTATGTACTAAAACAGTAAATAGTTTATGTGTTTTTATTTATTAAATAGTGTATTTATATTTAAACAGAGCTCTATGATTATTATGTACATAAGATGAACTGATTATTGTTTAATTTATTTTTTATATTAAGGTAATAATATCAGACAAATATTTTGTTGAAGAGGTTCGGTAATGTCTATCTAACATTCATTTTACATTCAGAAATCTCTTTCCTGCATGTAAAAAATAAAAAAATTGGACGACAGCAATATATGAAGAGAAAATATAATGAAATTATAGTAATATAGAACTAAACATAATTTTTCATATCTTTGACACATATATTCTCTTTTAAACTTGGGTGATTTCATCTCCTCCTAAATTCCAGCATATATAGTTTCATATATCCCGGTGGTGAAAAATGAAACAATTCAGGCACAAAGAAAATCAAATTTGTTGAAAGAGCATTAATTGTGCCTCGAGTGGATCAGAGTAGGGCACAAGTCAACTAAATGATTGACAAATCGTTTAAATTTTACTTATAACTAATCAATCATGGGACGAAATATTACCAAGAATAGTCATGATTAAACTATTCTCATTTGTCATAACACAAGTTAATCATTAGCCTTAGGCAATATTAATTATTACACATATGTGGAATTAGTCATCAATCTTTCTGTTAGTCGTCGATCATCGTAATGATTGACATGACTAAAGTTTTAAATGCTTTGGGTATTAGGCTAGTACCAACTGTTTTACACATATACATTGGGGTTTGGAATTCCTTCGGGAAGCAGTTCTGTTAAGATAAAACGGAGTGTGCAAAAGATAAAATAGATTTTTTCAGAATAAGTCAACCTGAAAAATATGGAGTATTTTTCTTTACATAAGTTGTGATTACAGGTGTAATTATGTTTACTATTACACCAACACTAAAGAGATTAGTCAATGTATTTTTTTACTAATTATTCCTAAATTTGTATGATGTTAATTATTGATCTTAAATCTAGGCCTGTTTTTAATCTTTAATCATTAATCTGTGTAAGCTTAGTCAATATTAATTAGTCCTTAGTCAAATCCAGGGGCATATATAAGGGGGGCTGCAGCCCCCCCCCCTCCTAAATTTTGATTTGATCGCCAAAAAGTGCCATAAAACCCTTAAAAATAAATTAAATAAGATCACTTAGTTAATAACAAAAAATTATTTTGCGTGTATAGCGTTTTAGTTGGCTAAAACTATTCCAAGTTCTAAATTGTTAGTATTCCATACCTCGGAAATGGTCTTAGCCCCCCCACCAAAATTTTCCTAGCCGTCCAAAATTATTTCCAATATACGCCCATGGTCAAATCCTCATTTAGTCAATAATCATATGCTAGAAGGAGTTATTCATCAGCCATTAGACACTCGGAGAAAAGGAGATTGACCTTTTTGTTTTTTTTTCTTCTTTTTTTTTATAAGCATCCATGCACATCTAAGGCGTTTTCCTCCAAGCAGTTATTGCATATATACATCAGTTACAATATTACATATACATCTATAAACAAATGGTATTATTCATATACATCTGGTTGATCAATTAGTTATAAATCGGATTACACAATTATACAATGTTGCATATTCATTCATTACTTGTAATTAGTTCTTTACAGTTTACCAATGACGCAATACCTTCCTTATGTTAATCCTTAAGGATTGATCAATCATTAGACACATTAAGAATACTCGTTTAATCGTTAGTCATTAATAATAAAATGAATCACAGTTTGCTATACTCTGGCATGGCTCTACCGGGCCCATATATGAATAATAATAATAATATTATGAAATATATTTAGCCAGGTTATATTAGGAAATAAAAAAATTGCTGAAACAGTATTTAATAAATCACAGTACAACATAAAGAACGATATTCACTCGCAGTGACTTAATTTTCAATTCTTTATTTTATTAGAAAAATTAACTTGACTTGCTGTGATTTTATTCTGTTATTTGACAATTAGATGATAATCCAATTGTGCTACCAGGCTTCATATCACCATAAGTTAACCCATTCAAGACTTTAAGCCATTTTTGTGCCAGCGAGCTGGCATGCCCCATGGGCTGATAGCCACTTTTGTGCCAGAGACATTTCTTTCCTTCGGGACCAAAAGCCACCACTTGCCGAGCCGTGAAATCAATCATGTTAGCCTAATTAACAAGACACCCGAGCATAAAACGGAAGCAACTGGGTTCAAATCCCAGCCCGGATAGTTAGCACATTGACTGCCACAGTAATTTTCAAGATTCTGGTCAGGAGAGCATAGTTGATGAAATGTTATTAATTTTTATTCTCATATTATGTTTTAATCAGTATGAGCGAAGTTTTTTTCCTTTACATGAAAGGACCCTTATAATAATGTGTAAAATTTATGTTAATTTAAATTTCAACAAGTATAACCAATTGTATTTTAATTCTTCTTATTACTAGGTGTTAAATAAGTCATTAAAAGCATAAATTATTCCAAATGTTATATTATTTATTTAATATTTATTTATTAAACAAAATGGAGGAGTGATCCTAGTCTATAGTCATAAAATTGCCAGTGTATGTTTTACACATACAGTTGTAATTAATGGTATGTATATTTGTAAAAATTGATTGCTGAAGAAATGTTTGCTGTTTATCAGTATTTTACATAAATAAATTATTTATATATTTTTAGAAGTATTAATTTCCCTTCCCTACTGATAATCTATCAAACAACAATTCATTATAATTCAACAGCAACTTTATCAGAAGAGATAGAAAGAAGGTTTTTTTTTTTAAAAAAAGAAATAGTTTTATTCTTAGCACTGAGTACTTCATCATCATCATACGTCTTACGACACTCAGAGGTGCCAAGAGAGAAAAACCCCTCAAAACCGAAGGTTAGTTCTAAATCACGTTTCAACTAACATTTTCTTATACCTAATTTGTTGAAGAATATTGCTCTAGTATTGCTTTTCAATTTCGGTAAAAATGCAGTTTCCAGCCCTCAAAACCGATTTCTTTCAAACTTTGCACAATAACGTATTTTGATGCACTAAACACGAATACGATAAAAAAAAACGTCGGATTTAACTAGGAAAGAAGTTATTAAGCACTTAAGTTCACTGTTGTGCAGGTTATGAGAGCTAATGTAAACAACTAAATTTGTGATGACTTTAAGGCATAAATTACGACTTTAAGGCATACGTGCTGTGCGTTTCCGCTCGCTCAAAAAGATAACAAAACCCCAGTCAATCCAACTCGCTAAAATTAATAGACTATAATATTAAGCACTAAAGTTAGGAAGGTTATAAAACTAGGATCAGCGTATTTGTAAACACGCGCATGCGCAGATATGTAACATTGGGAAACAGAGAACTCTCATTTGAAATGTTCAGAAACCATTTATTCAAAGATATTGTTAATTTTAAGGGCATCCTCACCCGTCGTCGCCTGTCGCTTAAGGGCATACGTGCTATGCGTTTCCGCTCGCTCCGCTACGCTCCGCTCGCTCAAGAAAATAACAAAACCCCAGTCAATCCAACTCGCTAAAATTAATAGAATTCTATTAATTTTAGCGAGTTGGATTGACTGGGGTTTTGTTATTTTCTTGAGCGAGCGGAGCGTAGCGGAGCGAGCGGAAACGCATAGCACGTATGCCCTTAAAGTCTTCCTAGACATTCCTCTAATCCTCCAAGACATCTCTTTTAGCTTTTTTCTTCTTCTTCTTCTTCTTCTTCTTGAGACTGGATGTTCGGTGGATACAAATCCCCAATCGCACTGAAAAATGCCTTTAAACGCTCTTCATATTTATGAGCGCGTTTGAAGAGAAATTCGGCTAAATATCCATCTAAATGTTCTTCTGTTTAGCATCAAAATATTTGTTTGACAATTGACTTGTTGACAATTGAAGTTCGATAGGCGCGAATTAGAACGATAATTATAAAGGCATTAGCAAATTATTAAGGGATTTCTGATATATAATACTTTTCATGAACGAAACAAGAAATGTGAGGAGTGTTTAATTATTTAAAAAAATGATTGTAAATAAATAACTGCTGATGAATTTCGATAATTTATGGTAAATTTCAATTAAACTTCCTTATTACGAACTTTTCCATACCCGCGCATGCGTATGTTGACAAATTTAGTTGTTTACATTAGCTCTCATAACCTGCACAACAGTGAACTTAAGTGCTTAATAACTTCTTTCCTAGTTAAATCCGACGTTTTTTTTTATCGTATTCGTGTTTAGTGCATCAAAATACGTTATTGTGCAAAGTTTGAAAGAAATCGGTTTTGAGGGCTGGAAACTGCATTTTTACCTCAATTTCATTAATAGTTCTAATCACAAACCACCTTTTTGTTGACCGTTTTCTCGCCGAGTAAAAATCTCACAATTTTTCCTGAAAAGTAAAACAATATTTTATACCACTTATTTTATTCCTGAAAAATTAGTATTACCCAGGAAGTCTCTTGTGTATGTAACTTTTAAACAAATTTTCTTTTTTGCCAAAATGTACCACGAACGTGGTGCATTTAGGTTGAGAAGATATCTTTGTCATATGGAATTGACCATATGTTTATATATTATTATTATTACTATAGAGGTTAAATAAATTAGTTGCTATCTTGGTGTTCTCAAATATAGATGTGTTATTTTTATAAATTAAATATAAAACATGGTGCAGTCGGATTGTTCACAAGGATTTGTGCTTCAATCCCGTAATGCAATAGAAAAAGTTGAAAAAATTTCCCCAAGGGCTTGCATTAATAAAATTGTAATAGTGGAAAAACCAAATGGGAAGATACGTTTGTGTCTAGATCCATGGGATTTAAATGAATTTATTGTCAGAAAACCCAAAATCCTACCGACTGCGCCATGTTTTATCTTTAATTTATAAAAATAACACATCTATATTTGAGAACACCAAGATAGCAACTAATTTATTTAACCTCTATAGTAATAACAATAATATATAAGGAACTAATATATTATTAATAATAATAATAATTTATAAGGAACCCCTTATGCCTCATGAAATTCCTGAATTAAGTTTTGAAACAGTTGGCTGTGATATTCTCGATTTCGGGCATAAAAGTTACCTTGTTGTGATTGACCACTTCTCCCATTGGATTGAGCTACGACTTCTCACCAACAAATCTTCATCGAGTATAATCGATGGATGTAGAGAAGTCTTCACGCATCTTGGCTATCCTAAGACCATCATAGCAGATAATAACCCTTTCTCATCGTTTCAGTGCAGAACCTATTGTCAACAAAAAGGGATTGCAATAATCAACAGTACTCCTCATTACCCAAAAAGTAATGGTATGTCAGAAAGAGCAGTGGGGATTTCCAAGACAATTTTAAGGAAAAGTTTAGAAGATGGAATTGACTATAGAGAATATCTCTTTGAATATAATAATTCTCCTATTTCTGGTGTGTATTGTTCTCCATCTCAGATCCTAAACAGTCGTATTCTCAGATCTGAATTGCCATGTGCAAGTGAGATCCTCCAGCCTCATATTCAAAACAATATCAGAGACCTCCTAAAGATCAAACAGGGTATAACCAAGGATATTCATGACCGACGCCGACTCAAAAGGGAATCATCGTTTATGAAAGGTGACAATGTTGTCTTCAGAACAATGAATGACAAATACTGGACGAAGGGGACAGTGGAGAGGAAAGCAGAAGAGCCTAGGTCTTACTGGATTTGCAGAGATAGTGAGAAGAGGCTCCTGAGGAGAAACACTGCTCAGATGAATAGGTCCTTCACTAAAGCTAACCCCAAGGACAGGACGACATCTGCAGATATGCTGCTCTTTCCTCAAGCAGAGGAGAACAAATGTCGTGAACATCTTTCACCTCAAAACTCAAAACATCTTTCACCTCATAAACCACTAGAAGATAAAGGACAGAACGTCAAGGTATCCAGATACGGACGGACCATCAAACCACCTACTCGGCTGCATCTTTAACAATCTTCAAGGGGAAGATGTCATATGGAATTGACCATATGTTTATATATTATTGTTATTACTATAGAGGTTAAATAAATTAGTTGCTATCTTGGTGTTCTCAAATATAGATGTGTTATTTTTATAAATTAAATATAAAACAATCTTTATTGAAACTCCTTAGTTTATTTGGTGTAGAAAAAAAAATGTGGTATTTAGCTATCCTCTTCGCATAGTTTTACCTTAAAGTATATGTTTTGAAGGTTCTGTGCTATAAATTTCATCTACTCGGCCATATGTGTGCACAGCCTAATAAAATGAATATGTCAATTACCGATGATTATTTTACGAAAAACGATTTAACCATCATTATTTTCTGCAGATAGTTGTTAAACATTTTGTGCTAGCAAGTAACCAAACATTAACAGTGATGTCCATGTACTATCTCTTGTGAAACTGTTAAATTTATTCGTTGTAGGCACAAAGTTTAAGATTGAAGAATACGTCGAGAGCAGTTAACTGTATTAAATTGGTTGTTAATTTATTCGACTCAGCACTCAAAAATAGATTTTGAATTATACAACTCTCCACTCATTGAGTAAAATATGACTTCTTAACTGTACAAGTTTTTAGAAAACTTGCTTTTTAATTCTTCTACACACTCGTCTTTGTTTACTAACAACATATGCAATCTGTTTTCATAGTTCTAGAAATTAAATTCCTCGTCATTACTTTCCATAAAAGTGAAAATCTCATTCACAACTTTCTTTATTTTATTTACTTTTGACCAGAGTTGGGCATTATTTGAAATGATTATTTTAAAAATGTATTTCAAATATCATTTGAAAAAAAACATGCATTTCGGAAAAATATTTTTATTTGAAATACTTTATTTTGTATGTAGTATTTTGAAATAAAATAATACATGTAGTTTCCTGTATTTAAAATAAATTATTTAAAATAATCACCAAAATAATATTTTAGAGAGGCATGATATTTGAAATAATTTGAATCATTTGAAATAAATAAAATTATTTCAAACAATTAAAAGTATTTCAAATAATAATTTTATTTGAAATAATTATTTACTTTGAAATAATTATTTTCACCAGTAATTTAAAAGTTGATTGAGAAGATATGGTCGACCGTTCGGAAGTAGGAAGCGTTGATCGTCGGGGTTTCGGTCAGTGTTCTTATTCAATAAAACACATTTTATTTGCTAAAATGTATATTTATTGCCGCCAACGTTTCGGCTTGCTATACAAGCCATCTTCAGGGCTGTAAAAACATATATGGTATAACAATGGTAAGGACAAAAAAAAAAAGGCTAGAAACATTAACATAAATATGAGTACCTATATGCCTGAAAATAAAAATATATATATATATATATATATATATATATATATATATATATATATATATAGTATAATAATAGCAATATAAATAAATATACATGTATATGGTATCCAAGAGAATACAGTACAAGTGTCATAGTAACATACCTAATGAGAAGATTGAGAACTGTCCCGTTTCAAGAAGAGAACATTTCTGAAGACTGGAAGGATGGGGCAGGGCTAGACAGGAGAGGATGGGGGGAGGGGGTGGAGAGAAGTGGAGCTGGGAGTAAGGACGGAGGGTAAAGACCGCGGTAAAGATAAAGGACTTGCCGATGGATATTGCAGGTACAGGGAAGGATTGGGCCAGGGCTAGACAGGAGAGGATGGGGGTGAGGGGGTGGGGAGAAGTCGACCTGGGAGTAAGGACAGAGGGACGGAGGTAAAGATAAAGAACTTGCCGATGGGTATTGCAGGTACAGGGAAGGATCAGACGGTGTGTGGGAATAGGGCAACGAACCGGGTGGGATTACCTAACGGGAGGTTTTGAGGATATGGAAAATGTTAGAATAGGTTGAGGAGACTTCTTTGTCAATTTTGTCATTGACGGGAACAATCCCCCCCCCCATCCTTCCAGTCTTCAGAAATGTTCTCTTCTTGAAACGGGACAGTTCTCAATCTTCTCATTAGGTATGTTACTATGACACTTGTACTGTATTCTCTTGGATACCATATACATGTATATTTATTTATATTGCTATTATTATACTATATATATATATATATATATATATATATATATATATATATATATATACATACATATATATATATATATTTATATTTATATTTTCAATCATATAGGTACTCATATTTATGTTAATGTTTCTAGCCCTTTTTTTTTTTTTTTGTCCTTACCATTGTTATACCATATATGTTTTTACAGCACTGAAGATGGCTTGTATAGCAAGCCGAAACGTTGGCGGCAATAAATATACATTTTAGCAAATAAAATGTGTTTTATAGAATAAGAACACTGACCGAAACCCCGACGATCAACGCTTCGTAATTTAAAAGTTATTTTTATGGTCTATTGAAAATAATTATTTCATAAGTATAAGTGAAATATTTATTTTAAAAAATTCTCTGAAAAATTATTTTTGGAGAGTGTGAAATAATTATTTGGTAAGTTTTATGTGAAAATTAAAATTATCTCTCACTCTGTTAATATCGTTTTAATACATACACATGACTGAACAGACTTGGGCATCAATCAATTAATTTCTCAATCATAAGGTCAAACAATTAACATTTTAGTTACGATTACTTTTTTAAAAGAGGGATACAATTAAATCTAATCGCTATTAACTCCGTTAATAGGCGTTTGCAATTAATTTAGTGGTGATTCAACATCTTAATTGTAAGTGATTTAATTCAATTGCATTTGACCATTCATTTGTTGAAGGAGGTAATAGGAAAGGTATTAAGGTAGGAGGAAGGATATAGAAGGTGGTATTAGGAAGGATATAGAAGGCGGTATTAGGAAGGATATAGAAGGTGGTATTAGGAAGGATATTAAAGGTGGTATTAGGAAGGATATTAAAGGTTGTATTAGGAAGGATATTAAAGGCGGTATTAGGAAGGATATTGAAGGTTGTATTAGGAAGGATATTAAAAGTGGTATTAGGAAGGATATTAAAGGTGGTATTAGGAAGGATATTGAAGGTTGTATTAGGAAGGATATTAAAGGTGGTATTAGGAAAGTTTTTGGAGTGGGTATTAGGAAGGGTATTGAAGCTTGCAATCGATATCCTAATACCACATTTTTATATACATTTTATACCACCTCCAATCTTCTTCCTAATGCCACCTTCTGTACCCTTCCTAATTCCACTTTCTATATCCTTCCTAATTCCACCTTCTATATCCTTCCTAATACCACCTTTTACACCCTTCCTAATTCCACCTTCTATATCCTTCCTAATACCACCTTCTATATCATTCCTAATACCACCTCCAATATCCTTCCTAATACCACCTTCTACACCCTTCCTAATTCCACCTTCTATATCCTTCCTAATACTGCCTGCTAAATCCTTAATTTATTTGAAATAAAATTATTTCAAAATAATTTATTTAAATACATTATTTTTTATTTTTATTTCAAATACGCTCTGTTCCGCTGGCCCCTGACCTCGAAATGCGAGGGCAGGCCCCCTCGAGGTTTGCGTCCCTTGTTCGCCTGGTAGGAGCATACCACGGCATCCGTCTTAGACGGATTGACATCTATTCCTGCTTCTCCAAGCGCGTCTGCGATGGATTTGCAGGCGGACTGAGCCCTCTTAAGGGCTACTCCGGCGTTGAAGCTGGAGGAGTAGACCACAATGTCGTCAGCGTTGGCAGCCAAGGGAACTTGAGGGAACTGCATCCTCACGATGTGGGCGGTGTAGATGGTGAACAGCACTGGACCCAACACCGATCCCTGGGGGACTCCACACGTAGACGGTCGACTGCTGGATGCATTACCACCAATCCTGACGGAGAACGTTCTTCCCGACAAGTAGCTCTCAAGAATCTTGAAGAGTTGTGTCGGGAATCCGTAGCACCGCAGCTGATGTAGAAGCAGTTGGTGGGATACGCAGTCGAACGCCTGTGTGCAGTCCAGGGAGATAAAATCCGTCGCTCTGTTCTTGTTGATCTCGGCGGACACGGTGTTCTGGAGCTTGGCAACGTGGTGATCACAGGAGAGCCCGGGCCGAAAGCCAGTTTCTTCCAGGGGGATGACGTTCGCCTCCGTGCAGTGCTTCGACACTTGAGAAAGGATCAACTTTTCGAAGATCTTGCTCATGTGGCTCAGCAGGCTTATCGGCCGGTAGTGCTCGGGCTTGTCTCCTGGCTTCTTAGGTTTGCGAAGGGGGACCACCACGGCGTGCTTCCATGCCTCGGGGAAGTGTCCAGTGCGGTGCTGCATTGAAGATGTTTAGTAGTTAGGCCTTCGCTTTCCTAGGGAGCATCTTCAGCATCACGTAGGGTACGCCGTTCAATCCGGAGGATTTGTTTCCCTTTGTTCGTCTCAGCGCCTATTCCAGTTGCCTGTAGGTGAAGTGCAACGGCGTCCTGGGGAGGTCTTGGAGGTCACCGTCGAGCCTCAGCGACTTCTCGGTTTCCGGCGGTCGTTCTCCTCGTAGTAATCGGCAAGGGCTTCAGCTTGCTCCGCCGGTGACAGGAGGTGATCGCCGTTGGAGAGGACCGTGCAGCGAAGGAGTCGTCAGAGCTGCCAAGTGTCTTCATGGGTCCTCCGGTGCTGCTCATGCCAGAGGACCGTTTTCCATTGCGCAGACAGCTGCGCAATTTGCCGAGTCATAGCATTGATTGGGGCCCTCAGGGTGACGTCCTTCGCCCGCGCCCAGATGTTCTTGAGGTTGTTCCGCATCCCGATCAGCTAGGTGATGTGGGCAGATGGCCTTCGCTGGTGGATGGGCTTCGGGACAAACTTAGGAATCCTTCTGTCGGCGGCGGACTCGATGACTTCGGTGAAGCATGTGACGGCTTCATCGTGGTCGGCAGCAGCTCCATAGGTCCCAGTTGGAGGCAGGTCGGAGAGGATGCCCTCCTGGTATCCTTTCCAGTCTGCCTTGTGAAGTAGGTACTTCGTAGGCAGTGCTGTTGACGGGTCCCCTTCCATCTCGTACAGGACCAGGCAGTGGTCTGAAGGACCATAGTCCAGGCCACGGCATCGCATTACTGCATTTGATACTAAATTTGTTCAATGTATTTTAGAAATTTAGTCCTCTTTTTAGCACGCTGTTAAATGGGTCTTTTTGCGAAGACCACATCCAGTTACTTTTGAAGTAGCAGTAGTGATTGTATCAGTGATTCAGCGCATGCGCATGACTCATATGCCTTCCTACTGGAGGATTCCGATGAGCAATTTTATTGGTTCTTGCTGGGAGTAAAGTAACCTTCAAAAGTGAATTGGCTTTTGTTTATGAAAAAGCTATGTTTATGTTAGTGAGAAAAAATGGGTCTTTTACAATTAGTGAGAAAGAAAAAGGATTAGTTTCTTAGTCGGAAAAATTAATAGAATTCTATTAATTTTAGCTAGTCGGATAGACTAGAGTGCTAAAATTAATAGAATTCTATTAATTTTAGCGAGTTGGATTGACTAGAGTTTTGATATCTTCTTGAGCGAGCGGAAACGCATAGCACTTATGCCCATAATGCTAAATAAATGTAAAATATCCAAAAAGAGAGAGAAAAGGAATAAAATATGTTTGTTTACAAATATCATTGTTTGTTATCTTCATAACCTGCAAAGCAGTTAACTTTAATGCTTAATAACTTTTTTCATAGTTGAGAGAATTTATTTTGATCATATTAACATTTTTATTAATACAAATTGCTTGCCATTATCGAATATGAATTATAACCGTAGATAACGAGTAAAGTAGTAATAGATAACCATTAAAGAGCCTGTAAGCTGAAGAATCAGTAAGCTTATCAGCGAGTACGAGTAGCTGTTATGAATCACTACTGCTACTTCAAAAGTAACTGGATGTGGTCTTCGCAAAAATACCCAAACTAATTTTAGATTATAGAAGCAATACTGAAAAAAGGGCACAATTCAGATCCATTCATGGTGTGTTGCTGCTGAAAATATATGATAAAGAACTGTGGCCAGTTTGGGCTGTTTTTCTTCAGCATTTCCCCATGTAATAATTTTGTACAAGAAATACAAATAGAATCAAAATCAAGATTTTTTTAGCCAAAGCTTTAAAATAAGCAAATAACTACAAAATATCTGACGTATTTTATTTATTGAATGATGGAAATACAATGTGATTTCTGTGCTTTAGGAAGCAGGTAGATGCATGGAGAGAGGGAAAGAAATCAAGAATTGTTTCAGGCAAAGTTCTTGGCTTCAATAAATCTAAAAGTGAGCTACTACCAAGTCCTCATTCGGGAAAACCTAGTGGTATGTTATACCAATTCTATCAACTTCACAATGTATAGTAATATAAATTTGAATGCGATGATTTACGGTTTGGGCTGGTTCAAGAGTAATTTCAGATTATCAACATGCACATTGATTCTATTTATAATTAATCATTAAATGATCCTTTGCTCACATTTATAACAACACAGTTCAATTATTAATTTTGTAAATAATTTGCTTCCAGAGTTATGTTAATACATGATACTGTACTACTTAATAAATACACAAAAACTTCATTTTCCGTCTTTTGATCTGACGCAGGAACAGGATACAGTCCCCCTAGTGGGAGATAGCGCTCCTCGCGGCGGCTTTGGGAACCTACGTCTAGCCGGCTAATTCTAATGAGAGTTTAAAGTAAACCCACCTTTCCAATAGACCGATTTACTTCATTTTACAACACTTCTTTCTCATGAGATACCCACGACGTATACCGCGTTTCGTTACAATACAGCAGAAATTACGACCGGTATGAGTATATTAGTACTTCAGGTCCGGAGTAAACCCCCCCCTCCTAATGAACCGATTTAGTTTATTTTTACAGCCCAGTTTCCCCTGTAAATTACCACTACGAATATCGAGTTTCGTCGAAATATAACAAAAATTACGGCTGGTAGTAGCGAATTGGTAATGTGGGTCCGGAGTAAACCCCCCCCCCCCTCCTTATGAACCGATTTAGTTTATTTTTACAACGTATTTCCCTCTTTAGATCAACATAACGAATACCGAGTTTCGTTGAAATGTAACAAAAACTACGGCTGGCATGGTCAAATTAGTGTTTTGGGTCCGGGGTAAACCCCCCCCCCCTCCCGGTGGACCGATTTTGGTGGTTAACGAACTCATACAATCGTTTACTAATTGAACGCTATATACCACGTTTCGTGAAGAAAAAACAAAAACTCTGGCCGCTAGCGTGTTAACAGACATATATATATATATATATATATATATATATATATATATATATATATTCTTTCCTAGTTAAATCCGACGTTTTTTTTTATCGTATTCGTGTTTAGTGCATCTAAATACGTTATTGTACAAAGTTTGAAAGAAATCGGTTTGGAGGGCTGGAAACTGCATTTTTACCAAAAATTATCTCCCGCCGTCTGATGGAGGATGATGGGATTTCTGCGAATCACCTAGAAAAATCGACCGCTGGAGAATGCCATATTAATATCAATATATATAAATCTGAAGGAAGGTCCTGTAACGAATTTTGATGCACTAAACATGAATCCGTTAAAAAATAAAGTTGCTTTCAACTAGGAAAGAAGTTATTTAAAAAAAAAGTTCACTGTTGTGAAGGTTACAAACGATCACATAAACAACGTACTTGTAAACTCGCGCATGCGCAATAGTCCTTAAAGAAGAAGTGTAATTGAAATTGATTATCAATTATTAAAATTTACCAACACGTATTTATTCAGAAACATTTTTTTAAAATAATGAAACATTCTTCACATTTCTTGTTTCGGTCCTGAAAAGTATTATATAACAGAAATCTCTTAATAATTAGCTAATGCCTTTATGATTTGTTTGTTCTAAGCTCCTCTAATTCCCTCTAAGCTCTAATTACCTTATTATTGTTATTATCGTTATTACAGTTTTTTGTAGAAAGTGTTAAATAAAAAAGAAGTTACACGACTTCATAATTCTTATCCACAATCGAGAAGAATTACTCAAATTTTTAATACAAAACAATGTTTTGAGTAATCCTCTTGATTGTGGAAAATGTGGGGAAAAGTTGAAGTTAAATGAAAATACCTTGGAATTTCGATGCCGAAAGTGTTATTACGAAAAAAACATCTACAAGAAATTTTTTCCAAAACAGTGTGATTTTCGTGCTAGCGCTAAGAAAAATACGTGGTTTCATAACTCAAAGCTGACCGTAGAATAACTTTGCCTAATTACTGGATATTTCATTATGATGAAGCCTCCTAGGATAAAAATAGATGTCTAGGTAGACATCTATTTTTATGTCAAGAGTTGTGAATTTCCCAACATTCGATTACTGATTTGATGTCCTTTTGCCGAGAAGTATATAATATAGTATTAATATAATAACATGTTACATATATCAACTATTTGTAATAATTTAAATAATTTTTGTTCTAGGTATGCATACATTGGGCCGAGAAGAACACAGTTAAACTTGGTGGGCCCAATGTTATTGTAGAAACAGACGAAGGTAAAATCGACAAAAGGAAATATAACCGTGGACGAATAGTTCATGGAAATTGGATTTTCGGTGGATACGAAAGTGAAACCCACAAGGTTTTTCTTGTTCCAATCCCCGATCGCACCGAAAAAACGCTTTTAGCGTTAATTAAGGAGTGGATACGGCCTGGAACGACAATAATATCGGATTGTTGGAAATCTTATGACTGTTTGAACAGCGAAGGTTTCCAACATCTGAAAGTCAATCATTCATTGAACTTAGTCGATCCAGAAACCAGTAGGTAAAGAAGCAAACATCTAGTTTTATGAATTAATAATATTAACATTATAAGTAAAGATGGATTAGGTGGGATTCGGCTAAAGAAAACCTCAATACTATGTTTGCAAAGAAATCCATATTAAGCATTGAGTTAGAAGGGAGGGGAGGGAGTCTAAACGATAAAAGTTGAAGCCTAAAATCGGCCATGCCAGTGTGACAAAAAGCGCGCGAAAAGGTGAATTTTTGAATATTATTGTAAACAAACAATGAAATTAAACGAATTTATGTGTCGTATTCGTATAAATTGAAATTTATATATATGTATAAATATAAATCAATAAGAATATGATATATATATTCGTTCAAATTCATTGTTTGTTTACGATCATATTCAGATTCAAATTTTCGCGCGTCACTACTGGTACTTTTGTCACACTGGCATGGCCGATTTCAGACCTACACTTTTTTAGCATTGGGAGATAGATTACACTCCCTCCACTATCTACTAACTCAATGATATTAAGGACGTTTCTGCTACTCTTTGGTAGCCTTCGTCAGCTAAAATGATAAGAAAAAAAAAACGGAAATTAATACTCAGAAAAAAGTTTATGAGTAAGATAAGTAACAGATCAATTCAACTTATTATAAAAGAACAATTTGATGTTAAATTATTAGAACAACTAAGTTATTAATAAACGGGTAAAGTGAACATTGGTGAGTATCTATAAATTAGTTCTAGAAAATCAATAGAAACATTAAAAAAAAAGTCCGTCACGCAGGAGCTGCATAACTAAGCACTTTCCTCAGAATTTGGGTAGTGTAGACTGCTTTCCAGAACAATTTGCTTAAAATATCCTACATAAATAAAATAAAAACATGAATAGTTCTCTTTTAAATTTGTAATCAGTAACTGATCAATTATTAATTTGCTTCCAGAGTTATGTTTACACATGGTACCTACTACACTACGTAATAAATACAAAAAACCACATATTATCGTATTTTGATCTAACGCAGGAACAGGATACAGTCACTCTAGTGGTAGAAAGCGCTCCTTGCGGCGGCTTTGTGAACCTACGTTTGGCGGGCTTTTCTATTGAAATATATTACAAATTAAACCCCCGCTTTCCGATGACCGTTTCAGCTCATTTTTACAACACTTCTTTCTCATGAGTTACCCACGACGTATAGAGCAGAAATTATGACCGGTATGAGTATATTAGGAATTTGGGTCCGTAGTAAACCCCCCCTTCTAATGAACCGATTTAGTTTATTTTTACAACACATTATTTAACTGTAGATTACCACTATTGTAATATCTAAGCATTTCTCAATATTCAATAGACATTTGCTGTTGCTTACTAACAATAAAGTTACTTGAACACATGTTTTCAATTAGTTACAATTCATTCAATGTTATGTTATGTTTCAATCTGTTCTATTTTACAATGAAAATAAATGAAGTTTTAAGTAAAGAGTATTACAACTTCAACTTCGTATGATAATTTTCCGGTCTTCTTCATTACTCTTCCTTCCTTGTAGCCTTGTCCGTCGTTTTTCCTAACCCAGACATCTTGTCCTTCCTGGAACTCTTTCCATTTCTTCCCTTTGTCAGCATACTTCTTTTGTTTCGTGAGTTGTTCCTGGATTGATGTCTCTAAAGAAGGTTTCAATAAAGTCAATTTTGTCTGCAATTGTCGTCCATACATGAGCTCTGCTGGTGTGCGGTCTGTTGTCTTGTGTATCGATGTCCTGTATGATAATAGAAATCTGTTGAATCGTGTATGGATGTCCAGTTTGTCGTCCTTGGAAGCAATGAATCGAGTCTTGAAAGTTCTTACTGTACGCTCTGCTAGACCATTGCTCTTCGGATGGTACGGAAAAGTTCTTATATGTCGGATGTTTTGTTCTTCACAGAATGTTTTGAAAAGTTGGCTTGTGAACTGTGGTCCGTTATCTGAAACGATGATACGAGGAAGTCCAAAACGTGAGAATATTTCCTGGAGAGCCGAAATAGTCCGTTTTGTCGTGCTTGTCTTCATAGGGATTACTTCCAGCCACTTCGTTGTAGCATCGGCGAGAACTAGCCAATAGTAACCCTCCATAGGACCTGCGAAGTCTATGTGTACCCTGGTCCACGGGTTCTGAGGAACTGTCCATGAAAGTAGAGTCGTTTCCGGTTCTGTGGGTCTATTCCTCTGACAGCTTTTGCATTTCTTGACAGATTCTTCTATGTTTTTATCCATTCGATACCACCAAACATGGAATCGAGCAAACGACTTCATGGCACAAATTCCGGAATGTCCCTCATGCATAACGTTTAGAACTGAAGTCTGAAGAGATTTCGGTACGACGATTCGTCCCTTCCACATCACTATTCCGCGTTCGTAGGAAAGTTCGTCCCGCTTATCCCAGAAACTTTTCATCTGATCGTCTTCAATGAGATGCCGTTCTGGAAACTCTGACTGAAGCCAGTGTATTACCATGCCTAACGTCGAGTCCTTGATTGTTTCTTGACGTAGTTGTCTGCGTGTAAGGCAAACATTCTCCCTTTTCAGTGAATATAAATGTTTTTCATACGGTTTCATGGTTGGATCTTCAGGTAAATTTGTCAAATTTTGCGTTGGTAATCGGGATAACATGTCTGGGATGGCATTGTTTTTGCTAGGAACGTATTCTATAATGTAATTGTACGCAGTCAAAATTAGTGCCCATCTCGTCATCCGATCAGATGCTATTTTTGGCAGTTCTGAATGTTCCCCTAGTAGACTGATGAGAGGTTTGTGGTCGGTCCGAAGAATGAAAGGGTAGCCGAAGATGTACTGGTGGAATTTCCGGACAGCGAAGATAATTCCCAATGCCTCACGATCGATTACCGAGTATTTCTTCTCACTTTGCTTCAATGTCCGCGACGCAAAAGCCACTGGTCGTTCTGAACCATCTGGAAGTTTGTGAGACAGTGTGGCTCCTAAACCGTCTTCACTAGTATCAGACGAAACGATAATGGGTAAGTCTGGATTAAAGTGGATGAGAGTGTCTGAAGAGCATAAGATATTTCTCAGAGTCTTGATTGTTTTACTGTCTTCTTCCGTCCAGTTCCACTTTGCTCCTTTCTGTAAATGTCTGTGCAGAGAAGAGCAAATGCTTTGAAGATTTGGCACGAATTTCTGGTAATAATTAATTGTTCCCAGAAATGAACGAAGTTGCCGCGGGTTAGAGGGCTCCGGCATTTTCTTTATAGCTTCGACGTGATCTTCAGTAGGATGTATACCCGTGCGATCAAGTTTGTGTCCAAGGTAAATAACGGATTCTTGAAGCCACTTGCATTTCTCTTTCTTCAATCTAATTCCTTCTTTTTCAAGTCTTTTTAAGACTAAGCCAAGATGTTGGAGATGCTCGTTGTCGTCCGCTCCTGTGACAATCACGTCGTCCAAGAAGCAGCCTACTCCCGGGATACCTACTAGGATGTGATCCATGCGTTCTTGAAAAGTCGAAGGCGCTTTATTTATGCCGAAGGTGAGCCGTCGATATCTGAAGAAACCCAAATGCGTTGAAATCGTTACATACTTTTGTGAATCAGGGTGAATGGGCATTTGTAAGTACGCATCTTTCAGATCAAGTGTGGTGAATTTTTCACCTCCCCTAAGTTTGTCAACAATCTCTTCAAAACGTGGTAAAGGGTGAGGATCCACGTGAACGTAAGGGTTAATTGTGACTTTAAAATCGCCGCATATACGAACCTCGTTGTTTGGTTTTAGCTTCACTACAATAGGTGAAGCCCACTCGATTGGTGTGCTGTTGGTATCGACTGGTTCGAGTACACCTGTTTCTACGAGACGACTGATCTCCTTTTCAACGGCTGTTCTCAAAGCGAATGGGACAGGACGAGGTTTGAACACCCTTGGTTTCGCGTCTTTGGAAATGTGAATCACAGCAGGAGGCCCCCTCATAGTTCCGAGTTCTGACGAAAATACAGGAGAGTATTTATTCATTAATTCGTTTAGAGTACTCGCTAGGTCTACTTTCTTTTGTTTTATTGCACACAGTAGTGCTCCCTCAGGTAGTGGCAATTTAAACTCCAGGACCCAATCCATCCCAAATAATGGCAGGTCATTCTTTTCTACAACGACTACTGGTAGGTTCATCGTTTTCTTGAACGCATGAACTCGGATAATCGCTTCGCCATGACATTTAATTGGCACGCCAGTATATGCAGTCAATTCACCAGTTGGTCGTAAGTGAGGTGAGCCGATTTTTTCCCACAGAGTTTTACTAATTACTGAAGCTGCTGCACCCGGATCGTACAGCATTTGAGTTTCCACTCCGTTTAGTTTTACTGGAATCATCACTCTGGACCCTCTTTTGCCGACGCATTTGTTGATGTTCGAACCACGACTCGAGGTGCTGGATGCATCAGATGATAGACTAGAACTAGGTCTAATGTTGTTTGCTTTCCTAGACTGTGTCTTTATTTTAGCTCGACCTTTCTTCAAACAGCAGCGGCCAAAATGGTTCTCCATCCCACATTCAAAACAGGTCGCACCCCTTGCTGGACATCGTTCGTTTTGCCTATGTTTATTTTTCCCACAGTTTAGACAATCTAACCCTTTTGTAAGTATAGTTATATTGCTTCGTCTAGTAGTCTCTGGTTTATTGGACTTTCGAGGACGTTCTACCACATTACATTTGGTTCTAGAACCTTCTAAAAGTTTGTGATGGGTTTTGTCGGCTCGTTCCAAGCTTAGGGCAGTCTGAAGGACCTCTTCGAGAGTACTACTTAGGTCGGAATGTACACGTATGAGCTCTTTTTGCCAGGAGTCGTGAGCTATGCCTACAATTAGTTGATCGCGTAACCTTTCTTTCATTGACTCGCCAAACCCGCAAAGAGAAGCTTGAGCTTTTAAAGCATTAACGAACTGACCCACGGTTTCATCTTCCTCTCGCGTTCTTCTGATGAAGGATACACGCTCCCCTATCGTACAACCCGCAGTTTTGAAATAGTCATCAAGGACCCGTAATAAATCAGAGAATGTCCGCTCGCCGACGTCGTCAGGTCTGAAGTAGTCTACTAAGACTTTGAAGGTATCGGGTCCAACCCTAGACAGAAGGAGGTCTCTCTTTATGTCGTCCGACAGAACTCCGTGTAATCGAAGTTCGACTAGGAATCGTTGTTTGTAGTAGAGCCATTCCTCCTCTTCTGGGTTAAACCTTTCGATCTGAAAATGTAGGGAATAATTGTGAGGCCTACCTTCATCTGCATCTTCCACTTCAACTTGCTTCATCGTTTTCTTTCGTGGCATTATTACTGTCCGCAGCGCCAGTTGTAATACTCTTTACTTAAAACTTCATTTATTTTCATTGTAAAATAGAACAGATTGAAACACAACATAACATAACATTGAATGAATTGTAACTAATTGAAAACATGTGTTCAAGTAACCTTATTGTTACTAAGCAACAGCAAATGTCTATTGAATATTGAGAAATGCTTAGATATTACAACTATGAATACCGAGTTTCGTCGAAATATACCAAAAATCACGGCTGGTAGTGGCGAATTGGTATTGTGGGTCCGGAGTAAACCCCCCCTCCTAATGAACCGTTTTAGTTTATTTTTACAACACATATTTACCTGTGGATTACCACTACGAATACCGAGTTTCGTCGAAATATACCAAAAATCACGGCTGGTAGTGGCGAATTGGTATGTGGGTCCGGAGTAAACCCCCCCTTCTAATGAACCGATTTAGTTCATTTTTATATCTCACTTTTCTCTCTATATTACCACTACGAATACCAAGTTTCGTTGAAATATAACAAATATTACGGCTGACATAGTCAAATTAGTGTTTTGGGTTCGGGGTAAACCCCCCCTTCCGGTGGACCGACTTTGGTGGTTAACGAACTCGTTCAATCGTTTGCTAATTGAATGCTATATACCAAGTTTCGTGACGAAAAAACAAAAACTCTGGCCGCTATCGTGTTAACAGACACACACATATATATATATATATATATATATATATATATATATATATATATATATATATATATTGTAATGATATTTTACATTACATATTTAAAATTTTTAAATTCGAATAACCGTTAAAGGTAAAAAAGGCGGGAAAAGACGAATACAAGGTTTGCGGAAAATAAAAAACAAATAAATTTTTCTTATATTTAACTTTCATCAAAAAATTAAAAGTTCTAAATTAAAAACCAACACAGAAAATTCGGAAAATCCAATAAAGCTCATTGATATGTTAAGTTCATTGTGATAAACAATTATTATTTGTTATATTGGTCTAGCAGTCGATACAGGTAGCAGTGGATACCGGTATGACGCCCCCGGCATGAAGTTAGTTACAGTCAGTCAGTAATGGAAGATACGGACACATTGAAAGTGGAGTTCAGTCTGTTGTGGGAGTCTGAGCAGTCTGTTACGAGAGAGTCGGTGAAAAGGTAGCTCCAGGTTCACATGAGAGACGGTTACAAGAGACAGTTACAGTTTGGTGTCCAGTGGTATCATAGTCAGTCTTTTTGAAAGTAGTGCAGGCTGTTGAGTTAAAAGGAAGCTGCTTTTGTAACAAGGATCCTGTTCTCTGAGGTTGGTTCCAGATTTGGCTTTTATATCAGGTAATGATTGTTTGTCTAATTCTAAATTTGACTTATCTATGAGTTTTTTCTTATGTAAAATGGTTTTTGTGTTACTTTACTTAAAATCGAACCCTAACCCTGAGATAAAGAGTTTCTAACATCGGTTATTATAAAATTTTTATTATATTGGTTCCCAACGTAGAGGTATACGTAGAATAAAATATTATTAAAAAAAAAAAACAATTTCTTCTTTATTTTTGAATATTATAACATTTTGGCGACCCAACGCGGCGCAATTATCTATTCAAATAGTTTAAATATAAATAATATTTTTTTAGTTTTTAATATTATAACATTTTGGCGTCCAACTTGTTGGCTAAGTAAAGAAATAATAAATAAATTAAAATGTCGGAAAATAGTATTCTAAATATTTCGAATGGAAGCCAGAACGCGTCTGGTGATGACGTCATCCAATGCGAGGAAGTTGAACTCACGGAAACGGCCGATGTTGCGAGTGGCGAGTTCCTACAACCAATGGATAATACTATGGAACCAATGGCTAATACTATGGGCGAGGTCCTGCAAATATTACTAAGCCAAATTAACGATATAAAAACAGGACAAGCCAGCCAAATTAACCAAATTAACGATATAAAAACAGGACAAGCCATCCTAAGTAACAAATTAAACGATTTTAAAACAGAACAAGTCAGACAGATTAGCGATTTAAAAACATCATTCGATAATTTTGAAAAGAAAATATCTAAAGATATAGACATTAAAATCGAGTTGCTAAAACAAGATAATTTGAATTATGATTGTAGTATTAATGATCAAAAATTTGAAGAAAATAAAATAATTGTTGAAACTAAAGATGAAAGTGAGTATGTTTGTTTAGTGAATGAAGATGGTAAAAGTAAAGAAATATTATTGAGTAATTTGAATAATAAAAATGAGAAAATAAATCAAATAATTAAAAATAAAATAACTAATGATAATTTAAAAAATGAAATAAGTACAGACGTTATGGAAAAGATTTTGAAACAAAATATCATTAAAAAATTAGTTGATGATCCTATAATTAATTTTAAAATAATGAGTTATAATAGTAATAATAATGGTAATAATCAAAGTAATATAATGAATAAAAATGTTAACAACAGTGATCATCTGAAAAATTTGGACATCAAATTTGGAAATAAAGTAAAATTTCTTTTTGAGTATCAATGTCAAAATGGGATAGTAAAAATTGCAAAATTAAATCGACCCCCAAGAAAGAGAATAAAACAAATCCTTAGAAATAATTCGGACAGATGCAAAAAACAAAAATATTAATGATAAATAGTGGATCCAGGACAATTGTTAAATTTAGAATTAGTTTAGTATAAGATTTAATTGATAATAATAATATTTAAAAGTTTATCATAAATTTACAAATCGTATTAGTTTAGAATAAGATGGTTTAATAATGATAATGTTTAAAAATGAACAATGAGTTTTTTCTTATGTAAAATGGTTTTTGTGTTACTTTACTTAAAATCGAACCCTAACCCTGAGATAAAGAGTTTCCAACATCGGTTATTATAAAATTTTTATTATATTGGTTCCCAACGTAGAGGTATACGTAGAATAAAATATTATTAAAAAAAAAACAATTTCTTCTTTATTTTTGAATATTATAACATTTTGGCGACCCAACGCGGCGCAATTATCTATTCAAATAGTTTAAATATAAATAATATTTTTTTATTTTTTAATATTATAACATTTTGGCGTCCAACTTGTTGGCTAAGTAAAGAAATAATAAATAAATTAAAATGTCGGAAAATAGTATTCTAAATATTTCGAATGGAAGCCAGAACGCGTCTGGTGATGACGTCATCCAATGCGAGGAAGTTTTAAATAAAAATAATATTTTTTTTATTTTTTAATATTATAACAATATATATATATATATATATATATATATATATATATGCATATATACATATATATATATATATATATATATATATATATGTATATATATATATATATATATATATATATGTATATATATATATATATATATATATATATATATATATATAGATATATATAAATTTTAACGGAGGTCATTTTCGGTGTCTACTTGGTAGGATCGATAAAGATTTGAAGAAATTTTTCAAAAATTCCGTCATGAGTCCAACCTCAATAGCTACTTTCCTTCGGAGGAAAGTGCTAAAAGACTATTTTATTGAGGTGTATACAAGTAAATAGGTGCTAATAATAATATTAATTAATTTTTAACAGAGAAATAAGATACTACATACCAATGAAAGCGTCGGGAGGCAGAGGAAGACCAAAGGAACTTTTTGATAATTTAACATCAAATTGTTCTTTTATAATAAGTTGAATTGTATTTATAGATCTGTTACTTATCTTACTCATAAACTTTTTTTGTGTGTTAATTTCTGGTTTTTTTCTTGTCATTTTAGCTGACGAAGGCTACCAAAGAGTAGCCGAAATGTCCTTATTATTTCTTTACAAAAATCGTATTGAGGTTTTCTTTAGCCGAATCCCAACTAATCCATCTTTACTTATCACCTCGACGGCTAACTATCTAATCTTCATATTAACATTATATATAAAATTAATATTATCTATTGCAGGAGCCCATACACAACTTACAGAGCGTGTTGGAGAAAGGTTCGAGATAATATTCCGCGATATGGGAGACAAGACGACCATTTAGTATTTATCCGAATTTCTCTTTAAACGAGCCTCTAAATATGAAGAGCGCATAAATGCTTTTTTTGGTGCAATTGCGGACTTATATCCACCAAACATCGCGTCTGAAGACGTCTAGGAGGATTAGAAGAATGCCTAGGACGACTTTTGGGCATAGAATTATATTAATTTCTGCGGGTTGGATTGGCTAGGGGTTTGATATCTTCTTGAGGGAGCGGAAACGCACAGAACTTATGCCCAAAAGAGACAGTTTACGACCAAGTCAGCTACCACAGGTAAGTCTAAATTTCAATTACACTTCGTCGTTAAGGACTATTGCGCATGCGCGAGTTTACAAATAAAGGACCCAAATGTTCGATGGATTGCCAGAATAGGAGGGAAAATGAACCCTTAGGAATATCTAAGTATTTTCCAGTCATCTCAACTGCCATGTTTTAAATTGCAGTATGAAGATATTTTATTTCAGCAGGATAATGATCCAAAACAAATTGCAAAAATAAGTGGAATGGTTGGAAAATCATTCAATTAACTTGTAAGATTGGCCCCTCGGTCTCCGAATATAGATATTATCGAGTACTCTTCGTTTTATAAAAAACAAAATTTGGCCAAGTGCGAAAATTCATCATAATCGATTGAAGAATTATGTGAGCAAAACTAATTGATATCCCGTCATAATTTTCAAACAATCTTGTGAAAAGTGTACCAAATAGAATTCAGACCATAATTAAAGCCAAAGGAAGCCATAAAAAGTACTAAATTATAAGGTTTTTTTAATAGTTTTAATTCAGTCACAAAAGTGTTGCAATCAGTTAAACTTTCAATGTTTTTCAGAATTTATTTTTATACTTCAATAAAATTATTATGATATTAATTTCTAATTATTAAGGATGTGCTAAACCCATGTATTTTTGTTTCATTACCCAACTCACAATTCTAACAGCGTGGTATTCAAATTTTGTAAGCAAGAGCTATCATTGCAACAGTTTTGTGAGTCACTGTATATATATATAAATTCTATGTTTATGAGTCTAGTGTAATCAAAATGATAAGTTTGTTAGAAAAGATATTTAAAAAAACGTTAGTCCCTAATGTTTAAAATCACACAATTATTTCATCTAAACAATTTTTCAATTGTTGGTCTAAAATTAGGCACAAATTCATTTTTTTTCCGGCAACTGACATATAATGACATATATACTTTATTTTAACAACCTGTGTATGCCTGGTGGCTGTGAGGAGAGAGCACTCTGTGCCTAAGGTTGTGGGTTCGATTCCCTCTCTATGGGCAGGGTTTTTTCTTTAGAAAAAAAGCAGTTGCCCTATTCTGGCTAGGAAAGGGTGATATACTGCAAATAGCCCACTCGAAAAATCTGTGTTACATATAATTAGACATTAAAATTTAAATAAATATACAACCACTCTCATATTTTTTCTTATTTTACATAATTGCAATTTTCTTTTTTTTTTTTCATGTAGGAGCCAGAGGACGTCAAATATGCGTGAACCAGCCAATCTTGGTGAGTTTCAATAGTTTTATAAAATAAAATGATTTTATTTCTTAAGTTATCTAACTAGGAGATCTGGTGAGAGGGTTTAAACAAGTTAATCTTAGTAATCTGCTTTTTAGTTTTATCTATTATTTTTCGAGATATCGTTAAGGACATGTAAAAATAATGAATTATTTTTTATGACTGTAATTAGGAAAACAATTACATCAATACTTATTGTAGGGAGCAGATATGCAAATTTGAAGGCACTTGGATGGCTTGAATGCTAAGAGCAGCCTAACCCCCATTTGATTACCTTATTGTTGAAAACAAAAATGCTTGGATTTAAGATTTTTTTAGAGTTTGTTTAATCAACAAGTTTGAAAAAATTTAATTTTTGATGAAAAAAAATGGTTTGAAAAATGTCTAAACTTTTTTTCTGCCATCCTTGGTCCTTGGTCAGATAAACCTCCTGATTTAAGATATTAAAGATTCTAATTAGTTGGGCACGATCATTACTAAGTTTTGTTGCAAGGAAGCAAAAATTACAGCCTTGACAGGAAAATTAATCTTTTTTATGGAGCAAACCCCTCTCCTAATGGACCAATTTTGCTGGTTCTTGGTGTCATTCCTATTTGGCAATTAGTCTATAGATAAGTTTTGTATTTTCTTCTCTAAATGTTTTTGTGATTTTCAATTATTTCAGAGGAAATCTTACTCTTACGGAGACATCAATAATTACGAGCAGCATCGCAGATATACTTACTACCCTGATGAAAGTATGACATCAGGCACCAAAAAGCACATTTTCACTTTGTGATGGAGAAACTACTGGCCATTGTAATGATGTATCAGACCCTAACCCACCAGCAGCTATCTCC
Source organism: Gonocerus acuteangulatus (assembly GCA_946811695.1). NCBI lineage: Eukaryota > Metazoa > Arthropoda > Insecta > Hemiptera > Coreidae > Gonocerus > Gonocerus acuteangulatus. The sequence goes on along the minus strand of OX328127.1, from coordinate 78,531,215 downwards.
GATCAGCAGACAGATGAAGTAATAATTACTTCTACACAGGGTGTCAATGATTTAAATCAGCGATTTAAATCATGATTAAAATCATTTGATTTTTTTTTTAAAAATCATTGATTTAAATCAATTGATTTCATAAAAATAAACATTGATTTAAACCAATTGATTTTATTAAAAAAATTACTATTATATATATTTTTTTAAACTTTAGTTTATTTTTTTTTAACTTAAATCTGACTATTTCTGCCTTTTTTTCAGCCATTTCAACATTTCGTCTTTATTTTTGTCCCTAGGGCCTACCCTAACTTGACCGTTCTTATCTATTCAAAGTCTGATTCTTTTATGAGTTCCTTTCTTGGTTTTTAATTCTGCAAATAAATCTCCTTTTAAGTTTAAGATAAAAGAGATTGGCAGGTAGTGGGCGAAGTGAATGCTTTAAATTGGTGGAAGTCTTCGTCAGCGTTAAAATATTGTATTTCCTCAAAAGAACTGTTAATAATAGAGCAGCTTATGACAGGAAAGGCAACTTCTGCAGGGGCTGAAAGAATGTTTTCAACCCTTGGTTTTGTTCACAGTCAAATGAGAAACTACCTAATTAGATGTGAAAAGGCTGACAAACTGGGTTTTTTGTTCAAAGCTTTAAATAAATAATATTACTGTTATTATACGTGATTAATAGGGAATGTATGTTCATGTAATATAAAATTGAAAATATGTACATTTATATTTAACTATTTATAATAAAATATGTAATAAAAAAAATGAAAATATTTAGTAAACAAATACCTTAAACACTATAAAATATTGAAAAGAAAAGCATAAATAATAAGTAGGAACTCTGTTATTATTAATGGAAAGAACAAAAGTATAGAACAAAATGACTAAAACTGTTTATAATATTGAAAAATAAAGCATAAATAAAAATTAGGAACTCATTATAAAAGGTGGAAAAGTTGAAAATTTCTACAGACGAACATTATTTTGGAAGATTGTTTGCTACATCTTGAATTTTGAAATTTTCAAACGTGAAATGATGCCGGTCTGATCTGAGTATACTTTTGAAGCGACTGAATTATCTTTCAACATCAACTAAAGTCACTGAAAGCTATAGTATTTTAAGACTACAATCAACTGCTCTCAAGAGTGGGATTCAACTCAACTGATAATCGTTTTGCCACTATAGATATCCCCAATAATGTGGATCTTTTTCCACCCAGGGTTTTTTTCTAGACTGTCTTTTCACTTTATTTTTAATTTATTCCTAGTATATCCTTCTAAAACCTGGATTTTCTCTATTATTCTCGTATGATTCTAATGCTATCCACTAACAACATGCCTTTTGTACCTAGTATTGACATAGACACAGTCGCCTAGACTCAATGGGTAAAGTTTTATTTTCATTCTAAGTTTTACTTTATTTCTTCAATTACAAAATAAAAAGAATATTAAAATATGTGGCAAACATATGTATTTATGGCAGAGTATGTAAAAATATGGAGTTTTGACAAAATATGTATAAATATGTGAAATAAAGAACTAAAAAAATACTTTAAAATCACTTAAACGCGCAGAATTACATCAATACTTACAATTTACGAATCAGAAAAAATATGTAAATATAATAACATCCGTTCCCTTGTGATTAATATTTCTGTAAAGCTTTATTTCTAAAATCTTTGTTTTAAAATTTGAAAATTAAGTCATTATATATACAAGGGTCGAAATTGTCTTATATTTTGAGACCAGAGTTTCTCTACATTTAATTTAATCACCGAAAATTATTGTTTTTCGTCGATTTAAGTCCTTAAATTTACAGAAATTCCGGTCTCAAAATATCGGACAACTTCAGCCCCCAAATTCTACTATGCTCCCAAAATTATCCACTTAAGATAAAACATTTTAGAATAGTTATTTCATTATTTCCATTGTAAATAAACAAATATTTTAGTTACAGGATTATATAATGAACAACTGGGTAATAACCAGCTCTCTATATAGACTAGTTACATTTAAAAAGTCTGATTTCTTTTTTAAATCCGGTTTTAGTAAACAAATTCAATTTAAATCAAATAAATCCGATTTTTTTGTTGTTTTTTTAAAAAATCATGATTTTTTTACACCCTGCTACTACAGAAGCTCATGTTGCTAGCTTAGAACCTATGAGTCAAAAAAGTCCGACTCGCAGGAACTGCGTCATCTTAGCGCGGTTCCATTCATATCCCTAGTGTTATTTTGTAGACTTAGAATAGAAACAGTTATTACTTTGTTTGCATCATTCCTAATGTAAACAAATATGAAAAAAAAACCAAAAAAAAAACATGACTTTCGGCTAGGGATGAAACTATCCTAAGCAGAAATTACTCTTTCTGCCGTCCCAAGTTTCGGTCTACGAAGACTCTTCTACGAATATATTTCTAATTAACTTAACTTGCAGTGCAAACATATCCATTTTACTTTTAAATGAAATTAAACAAAATAAAATTGTACATGAAAATGAGAAAGTAGTGTTATTTTTTATTGAACTACGGCCACATTCAACCACAAAATATAATTATATTTCTAGTATAGAATTTGGCTGCATGACTTCCTACAGGTAAAGGTAACTGTCAGCTGTCCTAGAATGCTTGATGAGAACAATGAATCTTGATTTATGAAGTGCAATAACAGCCTACCTGAACCGGCCTACTATCTCGACCCGGACTGACTCTACACAGAGAATATTTACGTTTTCAGTTCTGTTACAGGTTCAAAGAATTTGTATTTATTCCCCTGTTTTATTGAGAAATACATCCTCCTCCTAGAAGCAATAACAAAATAACAAGAAATAAAAACAGACAAAAAGAACCGTATAAATTACCGAAATCAATTATCGTTTATCAAACTTCTAAGTTATATGTACTTATTTCTCCGTTTGACATCGCCTAATCAAAACTTTCTTCAGAACCTGTTTTCCAGAGCATTTAGTAAGCTTTCGAATGGAAACCATCCGTTTACCAAGATTCTCAACGGTTTTCGAGATACTAACGAAAGTATAAAAGGTTACCAAAACTTTTCTTGTCTGTTAATAAAATATTTTATTTTATACAAAGTTCCCAAAACAAAGGGACCAAGAACAAGTATTCAAGTTTAAGTAGAATCCCCGTCCCACTTATGGCCTTATAGGATAGAAAGCCTAATAAAGCCTATCTAGTCGATACAAGTCTTCACGATCGACTAGATTCCCCTGCCTAATAAAGCCTATATAGAATAATACGGCTAATAAAGCCTATCTAATTGATACAGAAGGACAAGGGACAAGTCTTCCCATTTCATAAAAAAATAAAAAGCAATAAAAAACCAAGGAAAAGAGACAAAAATTACAAAAAGAACGACAAAAACCCGTTCATAAGAACAAAACAGACGTATTTGAAGTTTTAAGCATTTATTTCTCCGATTGACATAACCTAATCAAAAATAGTTTTAGAATCATTTTTGTAGAGAATTTAGTAAGCTTTCATATAGTTTCAATCCACTTACCACGATTTCCCAACCGTGTTCGAGATATTAATGAAAGTATACGAAGTTTCCAAAACTTTTCATATCTGTTCATAAAATATTTTATTCTAACCCTTCCTTAACTCCAAACGTAACATAACTTTCAACATATTAGTTTTAATGAAAGTAGAACATGCAGATAATGTTTCAACTGAATCCCGTTATTCTAAGTACCCAAACCAAAAACGGTATTCAAAAACTATTTTTCCAATTTTCTCGACAACGGTTAAAGCTATCGCCTTGAAAATGGTTTCATTCGTTTTTCTAGCCCAAGAAGCCTATAAAACGAGTACTTACAAGCTTATGAACTCAAAAACGTAAGCGTTACGATTTTTTCTGCGCGAATTTCGCCCCAAACGCCATCTTCCAGTGGGCGGATTTTGCTGGTTAACGAACTTGACCTTTCAAATTGGACGACAGATTTTTGTACCAAATTTCATCAAAATCGGACCATTCGTCTTCTATTTAGAGAGCGAACAGACAAATATATATATATATATATATATATATATATATATATATATATATATATATATATATAAATATATACATATATATATATATACAAATTTGAACCACCGTTATTTTCGGTTTCTAGGGGTTCTGAAACGCAAAATTTTCTAGTCGACACTTCCGGATTGTTTCATTGTATCAACCTTATAAGCGGGGTTCCTCCCTATGGGGGAGGGAGGAACCGCGCTAAAAGATACTGCAATCAGATGAAGTATAATTACAATTACAGAAACTGATGTTGCTAGCTTAGAATCTATGAGCCAAGAAGGTACTGCAATTGATGTCTCAGAGCCTAATCCACCATCAGTGCAAAATAATTTAGGTATTATAACTTTAAAATATTCTTAAAAGTACAAAACATTTATCTAGCAAAAAAAGTTTTTTTTTTTAATCTCAAGGTTGTGAAACCCATTAAGGTAGGTATATTCTTTTACCACAAAACAGAATCATAATCTAAGGGTGCGTTTACACTAGGATAGTTATTGCAGGATATTTATATCAGAGAAAAATTCTGACTAATGGAAACCATGTAAAATTTATGTCTGGCATAAATTTTACATGGTTTTCATTAGTCAGAATTTCTCTCTGATATAAATATCCTGCAATGACTATCCTAGTGTAAACGCACCCTAAGGTATAAATTGTCTTAATTTAAGACCATCAGCCCCCCGAACAGACAACTGAAGAAGCGGACGGAGACAGCTGACTCCCCATTGGCCCACAGCCCTCCAAGCTTATTGGCTCGCACAATATCCGACCAAGACGTATAAAGGGAGGCCAGACCAAGGACGGACTCATTCCCTTACCAACCAGCAAGGATGAGTGAAAGCCCGAAGAAGCCGGAGAGGAATCCGGCGAAATATTGCGATGACAGGAGGAGCAAGACCGCTGGAGACAGATGCCGAATGACCAACACACACACACACACACAAATGTATATATATATATATATATATATATATATTGTTATAATCTTAAAAAATAAAAAAGATATTATTTATATTTAAACTATTTGAATAGATAATTGCGCCGCGTTGGGTCGCCAAAATGTTATAATATTAAAAAATAAAGAAGAAAAATTTTTTATATTTATATTTTATTCTACGTATACCTCTACGTTGGGAACCAATATAATAAAAATTTTATAATAACCGATGTTAGAAACTCTTTATCTCAGGGTTAGGGTTCGATTTTAAGTAAAGTAACACAAAAACCATTTTACATAAGAAAAAAACTCATAGATAAGTCAAATTTCGAATTAGACAAACAATCATTACCTGATATAGAAGCCAAATCTGGAACCAACCTCAGAGAACAGGATCCTTGTTACAAAAGCAGCTTCCTTTTAACTCAACAGCCTGCACTACTTTCAAAAAGACTGAACCACTGTACAACAAACTGTAACTGTCTCTTGTAACCGACTCTCATGTGAACCTGGAGCTACCTTTTCACAGACTCTCTCGTAACAGACTGCCACAGACTCCCACAACAGACTGAACTCAACTTTTCTGGCGGGAGCGTCATACCGGTATCCACTGCTACCTGTATCGACTGCTAGACCAATATAACAAATAATAATTGTTTATCACAATGAACTTAACATATCAATGAGCTTTATTTGATTTTCCGAATTTTCTGTGTTAGTTTTTAATTTAGAACTTTTAATTTTTTGATGAAAGTTAAATATAAGAAAAAAATTATTTGTTTTTTATTTTCCGCAAACCTTGTATTCGTCTTTTCCCGCCTTTTTCTTACCTTTAACGGTGATTCGAATTTAAAAATTTTAAATATGTAATGTAAAATATCATTACATTTGCACTTCTGTCAAAAAAAAAAAATAATAAAAAAAATGATTTATGCTCAGTATTAAAATAAAAAATAGAATTTAAAATTTAAAATTTGGTTATCGAGGTTAGAACTATTGGCCAGCCTGTTATTATTTCTTTAAATTTTTCAATAACTTATTTCGTTACATAATTTTTATTCATTATCATTTCTCAATTTAAATTATCATTTTTCATTGTTCATTTTTAAACATTATCATTATCAAAACTATCTTATCCTAAACTAATACGATTTGTAAATTTATGATAAATTTTTAAATATTATTATTATCAATTAAATCTTATACTAAACTAATTCTAAATTTAAAAATTGTCCTGGATCCACTATTTATCATTAATATTTTTTTTTTCTTTGCATCTGTCCGAATTATTTCTAAGGATTTGTTTTATTCTCTTTCTTGGGGGTCGATTTAATTTTGCAATTTTTACTATCCCATTTTGACATTGATACTCAAAAAGAAATTTTACTTTATTTCCAAATTTGATGTCCAAATTTTTCAGATGATCACTGTTGTTAACATTTTTATTCATTATATTACTTTGATTATTACCATTATTATTACTCATTATTTTTAAATTAATTATATGATCATCAACTAATTTTTTAATGTCATTTTGTTTCAAAATCTCATCCATAACGTCTGTACTTATTTTATTTTTTAACTTATCATTAGTTATTTTATTTTTAATTATTTGATTTATTTTCTCATTATTATTATTCAAATTACTCAATAATATTTCTTTACTTTTACCATCTTCATTCACTAAACAAACATTCTCACTTTCATCTTTAGTTTCAAAAATTATTTTATTTTCTTCAAATTTTTGATCATTAATACTACAATCATAATTCAAATTATCTTGTTTTAGCAACTCGATTTTAATGTCTATATCTTTAGATATTTTCTTTTCAAAATTATCGAATGATGTTTTTAAATCGCTAATCTGTCTGACTTGTTCTGTTTTAAAATCGTTTAATTTGTTACTTAGGATGGCTTGTCCTGCTTTTATATCGTTAATTTGGTTAATTTGGCTGGCTTGTCCTGCTTTTATATCGTTAATTTGGCTTAGTAATATTTGCAGGACCTCGCCCATAGTATTAGCCATTGGTTCCATAGTATTATCCATTGGTTGTAGGAACTCGCCACTCGCAACATCGGCCGTTTCCGAGAGTTCAACTTCCTCGCATTGAATGACGTCATCACCAGACGCGTTCTGGCTTCCATTCGAAATATTTAGAATACTATTTTCCGACATTTTAATTTATTTATTATTTCTTTACTTAGCCAACAAGTTGGACGCCAAAATGTTATAATCTTAAAAAATAAAAAAGTTATTATTTTTTATATTTAAACTATTTGAATTAGATAATTGCGCCGCGTTGGGTCGCCAAAATGTTATAATATTCAAAAATAAAGGAGAAATTGTTTTTTTAATAATATTTTATTCTACGTATACCTCTACGTTGGGAACCAATATAATAAAAATTTTATAATAACCGATGTTAGAAACTCTTTATCTCAGGGTTAGGGTTCGATTTTAAGTAAAGTAACACAAAAACCATTTTACATAAGAAAAAAACTCATAGATAAGTCAAATTTCGAATTAGACAAACAATCATTACCTGATATAGAAGCCAAATCTGGAACCAACCTCAGAGAACAGGATCCTTGTTACAAAAGCAGCTTCCTTTTAACTCAACAGCCTGCACTACTTTCAAAAAGACTGAACCACTGTACAACAAACTGTAACTGTCTCTTGTAACCGACTCTCATGTGAACCTGGAGCTACCTTTTCACAGACTCTCTCGTAACAGACTGCCACAGACTCCCACAACAGACTGAACTCAACTTTTCTGGCGGGAGCGTCATACCGGTATCCACTGCTACCTGTATCGACTGCTAGACCAATATAACAAATAATAATTGTTTATCACAATGAACTTAACATATCAATGAGCTTTATTTGATTTTCCGAATTTTCTGTGTTAGTTTTTAATTTAGAACTTTTAATTTTTTGATGAAAGTTAAATATAAGAAAAAATTTATTTGTTTTTTATTTTCCGCAAACCTTGTATTCGTCTTTTCCCGCCTTTTTCTTACCTTTAACGGTGATTCGAATTTAAAAATTTTAAATATGTAATGGAAAATATCATTACAATATATATATATATATATATATATATATATATATATATATATATATATATACAGGGTGATTCAGGTCTAAGTAGCCAAACTTCAAGAGGTGATTTTGGACATCATTTCCAACAAAAAAGTTCATTTAAAGTATGGTCTGATTCCGAATGGAAAAGGAGCTATGTCCAATTTTCTGTTTTTTTAAGGTAGACATATTTTTTATTGAATAAGAAAGAATTGCTCAAAAACAGTTGAAGATAATTAAATTTTAATTATGCTACCATAAAATAGGCCAACGTTTCTTCAAGAAAACAGTGATTTAATTCACTAAACTCATTGATAAAAGATACTTTCTGGACATCCAATAACGCACGTCTGTTTTTCTCGATGAATCAATGGTTTTTCGCAAATTTTTTCCTCAGCCCCCTAACGGACTACAGATTCACTACTTACAGGAAAACGTCTACATTTAGTTAACATTAAATCTATGTAAATGAAGTGGAAGTTTATTGTGGGATAGATTGAACGATTAGCTCATTTTGTCAAAAAATGTGGAATGTAGTTTTGTTTCTGTCAAATACCTTCTGTGAAGAATTTATAGATTATTCATTATTTATTACCCAAAATGTGGAAACCCATTGTTCAGTCCGGGAGCAATACAAACTAACTAATTCTAAATGTTTTTTATTTGAGAGATATGCCACATTTTGTGTTTTCCAAATTATTATTGATTTATCATTTTTTATTTGCGTGATGTATTTGGCACTCATGTTTTGACTAGTTATTTTGCAGGGATAATTCAAAAACATTTCATGATAGTTAAATAATTGTAATCCAAAATGTACACATAATTTGAAATATATTAGAATACAATTTCAAATAACACTAAAAAAAAAAAAAACGAAAAAAAACTACAACTACAAATACAACATGTATATTTTGTTGGTTGGACCACAGTATGGTCCGAGGTATAACACCATGGTGGAGCAAATTAAAAATCATGCTACAGTTTTTTCCCTTTTTTCCTAATTGTAATAGCTACTATGTCATATGATTTCTATCAACAAAGACATAACACCAAAAATATTATTAGGCAAAACATTATCAATAAATTACTTAGATTTTTATGATAGAAATGGATAATTATTTTTTTGCACGAATTCACTTTGACTTGAACTATCCAAAGTAGTTTTCACAAGCTCTCTAGCAAAGGAACTAAAAACTAATTAAACCAAAGTTTATTAAACGTTGCTACTTAGCACCGCAGCCTAGGTGATCAAAGATACAATATGATCAGAGGTACAACCCCTTCCCCTATACAGTGGACCATGGATAATTCGAACTTCGATAATTTGAAATCGTGGTTAATTCGAATATTTCTCTCGGTCCCTAGAATTTAGGGCATAAACAATATAAAAAAAACGTGGTTAATTCGAATAAAATTTTGGATAATTCGAATTTTTTACCTCAAATGGGAGGTGTTCGATCTTAAATCTTGTGAAAATATTCTTGTGATAGTAAGCTACGGATGTAGGGGTTCCAGGACTAGAAGCTCGGCAGTCTCATAGTCTAGTTCTTGGACTCTAGGAGTTCTGCAAAATGATGGGTCGCGCTTCCTCCCTCCTAGGGGTTGTAGTTACATACACCATCCTGTCGTTTTATCCTAGGATTCCCTCCCACCATCCCTCCTATCTTCATTTCTTATTCAGTTATAAGTAAGTCAGAGCCTAGATCTGTTGTATTGTTTGTGCCTTGATTTATTGGTGTACAGTGCGATTAAAGAAGTTGAAAAAGGAATAAAGAAAAAATCTGAAATTGCCAAGGACTTTGGAACTCCTCTTACCACTTTATCAACTTACCTGAAAAATAAAGAAAAAAATCTTGCCCATGAAAATGACTTTTTTCAAAACAGACTTTAATTTTTACTTTTTTGATAAATTATTTATTACTTATGTACGTAATTATAAATTTATGAAATATTTGTTATTGTTTAAATAAAATGTATGTATTTTGAAAATATGAAATTCGATTTTTTACCCCATTATTTTCAAAAACTTTTGTAATTCAATTTTGGATAATTCCAACTTTTTTATCGGTCCCTAGAGGTTCGAATTATCCAAGTTCTACTGTATATTCTTGCTAGGATCTCAGGCTTAAGGAACATTTGTGTATTTTAAGTAGTATTTCAAGCCCATCTATTGACAATCAAAGAGGAATCTTCATATTACATATTTATTAACTTTCAGATTAATTAAAATTATTATTATTATTATGGTTTTGGCACAAAATGAGGCCTTTAGCAATCTTTTTTAGTAATGCTTTTCAACATCTTAACCATTTTGTTTCTCTTAATTGTATTACTTAATTTGTTTTCAACATCGTCATATTTCTTATTAAATATGAAAAAAAATAAAATAAAAACAAAAACAACTTTTTGACTAGCTTACATCAGTCCTAAAAATTTAACCTTTGACTGACCATTGTTCTCATTTGGGAACATCAATTCGAAACTTTTTTAATCACATTTCCATACCATACTAACATACTTAAAGACGACAAAGACATATAATAAAATATAGTTATACCACACATAACTCCCAAGCCAAAGTTTCTTATTTCAAGATAATATAACTCAGATTTCAACTCCGCAAACATCATTATGATTACTATTTATTATTAGCATTAAAATTATACGTTTAATTCTGTATTTATTTATTTTATTAATTCCTTATATAATTCTTTATTATTTTTTATTATTATTCTTTTCTTTATTTTTCTTTTATTATTCATTCTCCATAACCTTTATTTTTTAACTTTGTTACTGATCCTTAGCTTATAATTTATTATTTTTTATATAAATTCTTTTAGGGCAGATCACCATTGCTGTGCAGCTCTTAAAGTAAAATAAATAATCACATTTCCATTTAACGAAATATTTTATCACTTAAATAAGGTATTAAATTAATCAAAAATATGTTTTCTGAGCTGGAAATGTGATCTGAATTGACTCCCAAAATTCATGAAATTTTTCGAATACAGAATGCTTGTTTCATCCTATGACGTAAATAACTAGTAGAACTACTCCAATAATTTTTTTATACTATTAGGAATATATACTTAATAATATAATGTTACAGTTTTTGTATTAAGTTTATTTTCTAAATTGGTATCTGTCCTGAAAGAGAGATGTTCCCATTTGGGAACAATGGCCTGTTTGGTATATATGCCTCTTGATCGCAAGATGTACCGGTAATCTGTCAACATTTTCCCGATTTCTACCTTCAAGAGCATTGCCTACTTCATTTGTATTGTTAGTTTCCGTTCTGCCATTGAGGTAGATACTATTTTTTTTTTTTTTACATTTATTCTTCCGTAAAATCGTAAAACAAGTTTGTAAAATGGATACAGTTTTCCGAACTGTAGAAGAAGCAGTCGTAATGTAAATGTTTACATTATTTAGACCAAATGGATAAATAAAGTAGGTAATAGTTTCTTCGAGGAAATGGACATAATATGTGTTGAGGTAACCGACATGTTATGTTGGTTAACTCAATACCAAAATATGGGTAACTAGGGGTGAAGTGACAAGAAATACGAGTGCGGTGCGTCTAATTCGGAATAATTACATAGAAACAGATGCGGTGTATTTTGATTACTCAGAGGAAATGTCTGTTCCCTGAGCTTCTTCTGGAAAAAAACTAGCCGAACTAAAAACGTTAAAAATAATCATATTCATAAATGCGTTGAAACAGTGATATAAAATCAATTCCAAACGAGCCTCTTGAAAATATAAATAAAATACTTGTCCAATACTTGTGTTTTTTGAATACTTGTCTAAAGAATCTATAGAACATATGGTTGATAGGCTCTATACTGTACAACACAAAGAAAATATTGAAGTCGGCCAGGAAGAAATCCTTCAGACTTTTTATTGTTAGTGATTACCACTATTCAGCTAAAAACGTATTGATCATCTGCAGAAGATTCCAGTATTCCCCTTAAGCCGTCGATGATGTCAAAATAAAAGTTCAATCTACTAATCCTGTGCCTAAGATCATGGGTTCGATTCACACTAGGGGTAGTGGCTTCTATTTCGAAAAAAAAAAAAAATACATTAGCCTTATTCTGGTCAGAAAAGTGTGGTTAACGCTTCTCAAAACTCTGTGCTATGTATAAGTGAATCTTAGAATTTAAATAAATGAAAAACATGATATGTGACTTACCATTGTTCTTACCCCTCAACAGGACATTGTTGCTATTTGGGAACCCATTAAATCCCAAGCCTATTTCTACTGTTTTTTTTTTGTTTTTTTTTGACATTTTTCGTTATTTCTCACTCTTAGGCACTTAAAAAAATGTATAAAAACAAAATATCAGCTATTATAGTTTAGGAGAAAAAAAAATGCTGCATTTTTACAACTCTGGGAAAAGCCTGGCAAATCATAAAATACCATGTTTTTATTATAATATTGTTATTTCTTTATTTTTTTAAATTTGATATTACTCTAAGCAATATTTGATATAATTTTGGCTTGAGTTGAAAACATAATTACAAAATAAAATAATTTAAAAAAAAAATAAATTGAGTCAACAAATTATTTTTATGAAAATTTTGTGAGCATTGCACATGAAAAGTCACCTGACATTTACTGCACATGGATATTGTTTGTGATTTTCATTGGCGGCATCTTCTTCGTTGTTTATTATCTGACTTGACTATCAGATGGTTTCTTTTATCATATCTTACTGAAGAAGGAAGGCAGGAATTTGATGGTCGCCCCATTGCTCTAGATGTGAGAAAGGAACCTATCTCTCCTCCGTTGAAACCTCGAGTGATTTAGTCTTCAGTCGTACTCTGGCTACATCTGACCGGAAATCCAACTGACTGATGTCGCTGTCAGTAACTCTGTCAGTAAGTCTGTATTTCTATAATTTCCTGTTTACAACTGCACTATCAATGTCATTTATAAAAAGTGGTCACCGCCAATTCTTCCATCTTATTCTGATGCGATAGTTAGCCATAGCGTGCAGATCGACACCTCCCATTCTTTTGTTGTACTTAGAAATTAGATTTAGCAAGTTGTACTTTTTCTCCTTATAATTTTACCTTTTCACTTTCACTATTCGTTCCACTCCACAGTAATTGGACATTATTGTGACAACAGAATTGTCATACCTCCTTACTGCGCATATTGACTTTTGAGGGTCATGAGAGTCATAGGCTCCTTTATATTGTTTTTCATATCTTTTGGTTCAATTTGATGACCGGGTTTCTCTAACGGCCCCTGTTACAAAGTGAGAGTTTCTGAGATAAGCAGTTGACAAGTTTTATGATGTAAAATAGTTGTCAACGAAAATGATATGCTCTGAGGGATTAAATCCATCCTCTTTCTTTTGACTATCACCACCCTATGGGATAAATATCCTGTTGAGTATGCACATGCCCATAACTTGAACCCAAATCTAATGACTTTCCTTCCTTTTGGCAGGCCTGGATACAGCTTGTAGTTTGCCAGACTCCTCCCAAAGTTGCGCAAACGCAACATTATATTCGCAGAGCCGTACAAATTTATGATCCCAATTACTTTTATAAGTTACGTATCTTATATGTTTAAGTAATGATTAGAGCAAAAAAACAATTTTTTTTAACAAATGCATAGATATTTTGGGCAAATTTTTAATTCAATATTTTTAGCAATATTAAAAAACACACATACACAAAAAAAATAGCAACACATTTTATTTGGGGTTAAGGCGTTTTCCCCTTTCATTTAATGAGTTGCCTTGTTAAAAAGAAATTAAATTAAAATATTTATTTGCATAAGAAAAAAAAAATCTTGAAAATAATGTTGCGTTTACTTAACGGTGGGACGAAAAGGGTTAGATAAAAAAAAAAAGTCCGAAATTTTTTTCTAAAATAGGTCATTGAAATATTTCAATAGAAAAATAAGAGACCTAAAAATAAGAAAAAAAACCTTAAAATTTCAACTGGAACTGGGTTCGGTCTGTATTTACCCTTTAAAGCAATATTCGAACAATCATTTGTCACCTGTGCCACCTCGCTATGGAATTCCTTGCTTCTGTTTGTCCGCCATTCTACCAACCTAGAAACCTTTAAATCCCGACTCTTCCACCACCTTCTATCCCTCCAAGTTTTACCCAACCCCTAGTCTATATTGAAGCTGTACATTATACACTGATAACATTTATAAGTTTTTAAGTTTATATATAAAATTCACAATTATTTTGTAATTTCAAAATTATTCCTATGGGACTTGTGTCCCAGAATAAGTATAAAACTTTTCATTTAATTTCATTAAAGTGTTAACAAAGTTTTACCTTACTACAGCCTCCTCCAATTGTCTCTATCTTGTGCTGAAGGCATCCAGTTTCTAACGCCCAGGATAGACCTAGCATCCTCTGCCACAAGGTCGCACCATCTGAGTCTTGGTCTTCTTCTTCTTCGGCTCCGTGAGGTTAAGTGAGGAGTTTCTTCGGAATGTAACCTTCTGCCCAGGGCCGCCACATCTCAGAGCCGGCCCCCACTTCTCAGAGCCGGAATGAAAATTCTAGTACTTTGCTATAGGAATTTGGACATTTTAAAATTATTTTCATCTTGCGTTTTGAGCGAAATGAGCCGACAATCGGCGCAGCAAAGGTCACTTTCGGTACTTGTAGTTTTATTACGACTCCTAATGAAATATGCTATTCTGGGACTGCACTTGTTTTGTCGTTTATGTACATTAAAAAATATAGATCCCATTCCAATAAATATAGGCTACGCCCGTATATATTTCTAAACCCCATTCTTTTTACAAGCTCATAACCTATACATTTTTTCCAATTAGCGAGGCCCGACCCGGGCAGTCCGTCCCCCCATGTGGTGGCCTTGCTTCTGCCAATCTTGCAACATGTCCGGCCCTCAGTCTATTCAATTTCATTAACTATGTCTGGCTCCCCAAACATTCCATACAGCAAACAAAGTTTTGTGTAACGTAAAAAGAAACTCGAGTATCTCAGAACGTGCCTGAGTCATAGGAGCTATGGAACCATTGCACTTTAAATACTCCCAGTTAAAAGCAGAAACCAAACTTCGAGAAATTAAAAATCCAATGAAAGCCTGGTCAACACTTTTGGATACATTACACTTATCGCGTGATACATTGAGAGGAGATCGTTGACCGTTGATGATGCAAGGTAGGGATTGTCGGGGTTCGGTCACTGCTACTTAATAAAACTACATTTTATCGTAAAAATGGTTTTATTGTGCCGACGTTTCGGCTTGAACTTCAAGCCTTCATCAGGGCTGTAAAAAACAAGTAGGACGGATGTAGTACTGAAATATACACACATATATATATATATATATATATATATATATATACATATGCCTACAAACATAAATACACATACATATATACATACATACATATGTGGAAAAAGACAAAAACATAAAATACTAGAACATAATATATAGAAGTGATATGTTCTTCCAAACACTATATATTATGTTCACTTCTATATATTATGTTCTAGTATTTTATGTTTTTGTCTTTTTCCACATATGTATGTATGTATATATGTATGTGTATTTATGTTTGTAGGCATATGTATATATATATATATATATATATATATATATATATATATATATGTGTGTATATTTCAGTACTACATCCGTCCTACTTGTTTTTTACAGCCCTGATGAAGGCTTGAAGTTCAAGCCGAAACGTCGGCACAATAAAACCATTTTTATGATAAAATGTAGTTTTATTAAGTAGCAGTGACCGAACCCCGACAATCCCTACCTTGTATCGCGTGATATTTTAGAAAATATACAAATATCTTAAACTACTCATATCTGTGAATAATTTCTTTTCCTAATTCTTCCTAAAATCCAATCTTAACCAAAATTATTGTATTGTTCATGTTTTCCACGTTGGAGTAACCCTCCAGCGTGGGAGTTTATTTAACTACGTATGCCATCCTTTCTGGATACTACACGTATTTTGATTAGGTATGTACGTAAAATAATGAATTCTTTTACATTTAATATGAATACTGAAATTAAATGACAATAATAAAAATAAAACGAAAACTAATAAAAAAAAATGTAAATAAACAAAATTATATACATATGTAAATAACATAATACATATGTGGGCATTCAGATGAGTTCATTGATATTTTTTAGGTCCACTTGTTTAATAAATGCATCAAATTCCTTAAAATATGTAAGTAATAAGTCGGGTTTGTGAGTGGGCCAAGTTCCGTCCTGTAAGGTAATGTCCTTAATGAGTTTTGTCCTGGGTCCGTCCAGTAATGTACAGTCGAACAGGAGATGGTCGTAAGTCTGTTCAGTTGTATTGTCGCATTTACATGTGTTAGTAGTTATAAGTTTAAATTTATGTAAATAACTTTTCGTCGGTCCATGTCCTGATATGAATTGGGTTACTTTAAAGTTGTCAAGTGTTAATTTTTGTCTGTTGAATATTGTAGGTATGTATTTGTGTAAATGTCTTCCTTTAGTTGTGTTCGTCCATCGTTCGTCCCATTTTTGCATTGCTTTGTATCGTAGTAGTGTTTTTATAGTCTGTGATGTAAGTTTAGAGTAAATTATAGGTAAAGTCGTGTCCTTTGAAGCAGAATCGTGTCCTTTGTTGTATCGTTCGTTGGTGTCGTAAACGTCTTGAAACATTTTCAACTTTATCCACCAGTTTGAAGTAATATAAAATGTGTACCACAAGGCCCATAAACGAAAATCCGATAGCGCTACAATTTTTCCTGCGAATTTCTCTAAAAAAAAAAAAAACAGTGTTCCAGCAGGCAGGTTCTGCAGGCTAACGAACATGACAGTTCTAGAGAAAGTGTATTTCTATCAAATCTCATAAAATTTTTCCTTGTCTCAAGGTTTTAATGCGGGCCCAAAAAAGGTTCAATTTTTATTAAGTTATTTATTTATTCAATTTTTATGAATTTATTTTAATAAATAAATAAATGCATAAAAAATGAACCATTTTTGGGTCCGCATTAAAACCTTGAGACAACGACAAAGGTCGTAGGTACGATTCCCACTTGGGATTACGGCTTTTCTTTCGAAAAAAGGAAAGGAATCTGCCCTAACCTGGCTAGATAAGGGTGGTAACCTGTAGAAATCGTTGTAGAACCCGGCCGAAAATCGTTATCACGTAAAAGTGGACGTTAAAATTTAAATAAAAATAAAATAGACATGAACAGTTTTCACCTTTTATATTTACAATGAATAGCTGACACAATTATTATTTTATTAATACATTTTCTTCCGGAAGGTTTTGTGAGCCATTGTTGGGCATAATCATAATCATACTTACGATTACGATTATAACCACAGGCTTGGGCGTATATAAGGTGGGGGGTGGCTGAGGCGCCAAAAACCCCCCCGTCAGCAACCTTTCACAAAACATTGCGAGTTAAGCTCGCCCCCATTCAAATTTCCTAGAAGGCACTTAGCGGTGACATTGTTGCGCCAATGAAGGTGGCTAGATGAAAGCTAATGGAGAAATCGTACTACTGAAGCGGCGGCAGGAGATGAAAGACACCGCCAGAATTCGTGGAAGCTATTCGCCTTTAAAAAGCCGGAAGGAGACCCGTCGATTGGCCGCTCTTCCTCTAGCCAATTCTTCATTGACTGTGTGCAAATTGGTCTCGTTACCGAAGCTATTCTTCAATGACCCCAGTCCTAACCAGGGCCGCCACATGGGGGGACAGCCGGGTACTGTTGTCCCGGACCCAGGCGCCGCACACACGGCAAATTGAACCATTTAGCGCGACAAAAGTATTTTGTGTTTTTATTTTAATGTTTTTACTTTTTATGTTTTTTGTTTTTAAATGATTTGTTTAATAAGCCTGAATACATTATTTTTTACATTGTTTTCAACTATTAAGAGTGTTTAGGATCAGTTAGTAATAAAATAAAACGCAGAATTATAGAAAACTTATAGAAAATTCATGATCTTCGGCAACTGGATTTCTTTTTGTAACCATTTTGCATGTTTTTTTTTAAGAATCTTTCTTCCATATAATTACAATCTTTCCATTTGGCCGTTATCTTAGTTACAAAGACTTTCATTATATATTTTATTTGTTCTTCGTATATTTGTGAGTTAAATATTTTATATTTATTCACAATATAAGTACACAATTTTTGATTGCACGTGTGAGCTGAAACTTTGAATAAACTTTCATTTTTCATCACAAAAAACATTTATTTTCTTGTTATATATAAAACGGGTTCTTCAGCAGCTATCTGACTACCTAAACAAAATTTAAATTTACATCAAAAGGGGGAAGAAGGGAGAGCTAAAAGTGTCAAGTAAAGTAGAAGCTTAAGGCTTTTTGAATAAAAATATTTGGAACTTGAACTTTGTGGAACTTTTTTTGAAACCTTACTCAAACTTAAGTAATCAACAAAATATGTAAAATTTAGTAATCATTTCATTATTAATTTTTTTTCTTTGATATGCCTTTGTGTTATGACAAATCTAATATATAAAATTCTCGTGTCACAGTTTTCGTTGCCATAATCCTCCGAAACGGCTTGACCGATTTTGATGAAATTTTTTGTGCTTATCCGGTATCTATGAGAATCGGCCAACATCTATTTTTCATCCCCCTAAATGTTAGGGGAAGTCCACCCCTAAAGTTTTTTTTTATTTTTTAGACAAAATTTTTAATTTCTATTTTTTTATGATACAACATACAAAAATACATACAATCCTCAATTTTTACCCTTCTACGATCAACCCTTATTTTTTAATAGCCAGTAAACAGCACGGAGTAGGGATGAGAACGAAGCCGGTCTCCTTTCTTTCTCACTCCCTACACAGTTGTCGGCCATCATTATTGTTTAAGCATCAAGTGTAGTAGTAACGTTGACAATTATTATTTTGCTATCTCAGTGTAACTCTCATATTAACTTTTAATCATACCTATTTTATCAATAATAATTAAATTATCAATTTTGAGTGTATTTTGCACGATTAGTTAATCAAATGATTTTATAACCTCAAAAGTACTCAACACGTGACACGAGCTTCCAATAACAACGGATTTTGTGTTGTAAGTATACTTTTTTTTATTTATATCGAAAATGTTGTTGATCTTATAAAAATGTAATTTTAATTTAATTTTATTAAAAAAATGTAATTAAACAATTAAGATTTTCATAGTTTACAAAAAATCAATCATTATGAATCTTTATTTTGAAATGTCAATGGAAATATTGGTTGTATGAAAAAATTATAAGAGACAATGTTTTCATAAAATTTAATTTTTTGCTTTTGTTTGAAAAATTTTTCAAACAATTTTTCATCGTTCACAGCGCTCCATGCTTATTTCACGCATATACCACATTCTTACATACATACAATATACACATTCTAACATACATACATACTTACAATAAGTAAGCTATTTTTTGTCTACACTAGAAATTACTAGGAAATTATTTATATGGCAAAACAACGTTTGCCGGGTCAGCTAGTATATTATATATTTATAAAGAACATACCACTAGGTAATAAATCCATTGTGAAAAAGATTTATGAAATTTGCACACAATTTTTAAAACACACCTAACTAAGACCGTAGTTGGAACAAGACTAGACAGTGGAAGTGGAAGAGACTAGCAATGGTTGCCTTCCTTATTGTCTTAGACAGGTCTGGATTAAACTAGATAAAAAACTCGTTCGGTTTTCAATGAATAGAAGACTCTAGCACGTGTTGACTCGTAAAATGACTTTTTACGATGAAATCACATTTTCGACTTTTGTCGCCCTAAAGTAGGTGTTTTGCCCAGTGTGCGCCGTGGGGTCCCGGACCGGGCCTCACTAATTGGAAAAAAATGTATAGGTTATGAGCTTGTAAAAAGAATGGGGTTTAGAAATATAGACGGGCGTAGCCTATATTTATTGGGATGGGACCTATATATTTTTTTAATGAACATAAACGACATAACAAGTGCAGTCCCAGAATATTATATTTCATAAGGAGTCGTAATAAAACTACAAGAACCGAAAGTGACCTTAGGTGCACCGATTTTCGGCTTTTATTCTCAGTTCGCTCAAAACTCAAGATGAAAATAATTTCAAAATGTCCAAAGTCCTATAGCAAAGTACTAGAATTTTCAGTCTGGCTCTGAGAAGTGGGGGCCCGTGATCTGGTCCTGGGCCCGGCTCTGAGTTGTGGCGGCCCTGGTCCTAACTATTTGAACGGTTTAGACTATCTTCTAGTATTTCACCGGCTCCGCTGTTTACTGTCAGAGAGTTTCTGGATTTTTCCAGCGAATTTTCTTTTCGGGACGTTTCATCTCCCTAAATTGAAGGCAAACCAACGTGTTAGGCCCAAACGGAGGTAACGACCAGAAATAACCATCCTTTCAGTCTAGTGGGAGAGGTGAACTAGTAAGTAATTTGTTTCAAATGTTGCCGACTTTTACTGGACTTTAACGTTAAACAAAGGAGAACGTAGTGGATCTTGCTTTAAATGCTCCAGACTGTCGGGGCCTTCACGAGGGCAGGGCGAGCGGGGTTGTCTCACAGTGGTCCCAATCATGGGCGTATAAAGAAAGTAATTTCGGGAGGGGCTGGAAAAATTTTGGTAGGGGGGGCATGGAATACTAAAAATTTAGAACTTGGAATAGTTCTAGGCAACTAAAACGGTATTACACGTAAAATAAAATATTTTTTTATGAACTAAGGGATCTTATTTAATTTATTTTTAAGGGTTTTACGACAAGTTTTTACAATCAGCTGCAACCCCCCCCCTTATATACGCCCGTGGTCCCAATCCTGTTCTTATGGTGCAAAAAATTAAAAAAAAAAATGTTATTTTTTTTTAAACTAATAATTTCAGCATTATATCTACAGGTAGCCTTCTACACAGTGTTAATGTTATTTTTTTATTTAAATGATTCATTTAGTAGCTGTGTTCGCACAAACATCGGTGTCTACGGTTACTCTTTCTTTCACTTATACCATTTTTTTATTACTGCAAATATATTTTTCGACTTACCCACGAATTTCTTATGACAAGACGCCACAAACCAATATGCAACATATGTAACACAGAACTTAATAGTAAACATTTACTGACAGACTGCCAGAGAAGAAGCAATTACAACATCCCGTATGATATGCAAGAACTCCTGGGCAATGATAGCCAGTACATCAACACTATACTGACATACCTCAAGAACACAGGACTATACAACCTTATTTGATGAACGTCTGAAATGTTGGCTTATATGATATTATATTTCCATTGATACTAAGCACTATTTACAGGTGAACCCTACGTCTAAACCATTACATAACCACACACACTTCCAACACCAATAACCATGCTGATTTCCTAGAATAGCTAAGTTCAGAAGATACTGTTCTTTGTGTTATCGCCATTGAAGCGGGACACAATAAATAAATACATATATTTTTCCCAAAATAACTGGCTGTGCCTTGAAACTACATTAACTGCACGATGTAATGCTAAAAAATGATTTATAATGAAGAGGGATAAAAACAAAAATGGCAATTTTTCTTTTTTAAAACCTTTAATTCAGGAAAGCTTTTAAAACGTTCGCCACTTATCGCCGCAAAGTAACCTATATTAGGTTGTAGCCTATTTATGTGAGAAACAATCCCAGCACATTTCATTTGCAGCCGTTGTCACTACGAGGTGTGACAGGAGAGTTACTAGGGTTATCCCATCGCTCAGGGTATATATTCCATACATGGGATATGCTGAAGGAGCGTTCTTTCGGAAACGCCCAGGCGCTACAAACCCTCGCGATGGCCCTGAAGATTGTATTAGGAATTATGGTAAAAATGCAGTTTCATGCCTTCCAAACCGATTTCTTTCAAATTTTGTACAATTACGTATTTTGATGCACTAAACACGAATCCGCTAAAAAAAAAAGTTCGCACTCAACTAGGAAAGAAGTTATTAAGCTCTATCGTTCGCTGTTATGCATGTTATGAGAGGTTAATAGAATTCTTTTAATTTTAGCGAGTTGGATTGACTGGGGTTTTGTTATCTTCTTGAGCGAGCGGAAACGCATAGCACGTATGCCCTTAAGCGACAGGTGACGACGGGTGAGGATACCCTTAAAATTAACAATATTTTTGAATAAATGGTTTCAGAACATTTCAAATGAGAGTTCTCTGTTTCCCTATGTTACATATCTGCGAATGCGCGTGTTTACAAATACGCTGATGACGCCTAGTTTTATAACCTTCCTAACTTTAGGGCTTAATATTATATTCTATTAATTTTAGCGAGTTGGATTGACTGGGGTTTTGTTATCTTCTTGAGCGAGCGCAAACGCATAGCATTTATGCCTTAAAGTCATCATTTATGCCTTAAAATCGTCACAAATTCAGTTGTTTACATTAGCTCTCATAACCTGTGTTGGGGTCAATTAATTGTCTGTATATTGGTCAGAAGGTCCCAACAAAGAATGAATAAATAATAGGCGTGTTCATAAAATAAAAAATATATTCCTCTTGAATAAATAAAATAATAAAACTTAACTTCAATTAATAAATAAAATTATAAGACGACTGTCAATAAATAAATTAAATAAATAATTGTTCATAAATAGAAAGTGTTCATAAACTAGAATCAGATTTCAATGGTACGGTATGACGTCACTGGAGATGATGTGCAGGTCTCCATGCGGAGAGTTGGTAGCTTGGCTCTCGCTGGTACTGCTTGAACTGAGAAGGTAACCTAGGGTTATCGCAAGCTGCCTTAAATCTAGTAAAAAGTTCAGTACTTGCGGATAAATCCTAGTGCACCGAGATGTTGGGCTGGTTTTGGTGGATCTCTCGGAGCAGGCAGCAGGATACAAATTCCTAGGAGAACGACACTTGACTCTGCTGAGATACCGAATCCTCCGGTTATCTGCTCACTATCTGGATACTAGCTCACAAACTCTAACGGTAAAAATTATTCCCGCGGGAAAGCTCCATTAAAACTTTAGTGCAGCGGGCTTTTCTCCCGCGGAAAAATATAATTTAAAACAAGCTTCGCTACAGCACTCCCCCCCTAGTGACGGAGTCACTGAAGCTAAGTCTGCGCGGGGTTTTCACCAGACGCCCTATCCTAGTCCGGTATGAGGGCTTTTCATGTGGAGGTGCGTTTACTTCTAGTCGTTGAGTCGGCTGGCTGGACGTCTCCAACTTTGATGCTGGTGAATGAGGGGGTTTCGGAGGCTTCGACGGGTCCATCCTTTCCGGGTTGTCTTCCTCGAGGAGATAAGCCGGCTTGACGCGGTCGACAGAGACGTTTACTTCCCTGTCACCAACCAGCAGGGTGAAGATCTTTTCTCCTCTTTTCTGAACCTTGTGCGGTCCTGTATACGGTGGTACGAGGGGTTTACGAATGGCATCTTCTCGTAGGAAAACATGCGTGCAGGTGTCTAGCTCTTTATGCCGGAATGTCTTCTTGTTTGAGGCTCGGGGCTCCGCTGGCTTTAAACGGCGTATATCTTCCTTCAGTGCTGAAGTGCTGCATGATGTTCCTGAGTTTCTGGGGCTCCGAGGAAATCGCCTGGTAGTCGGAGAGGGCTGCCGTACACTGCCTCAGCTACGCTACCGCTCATGTCCTCACGGAACACTGACCTTAGCCCAAGCAGGACTGTGGATAGGACATGTTTCCACCTAGTCGATGAGAGGTGCGCCATCAAGGCAGCTTTAAGGCTGCGGTGCCACCGTTCAACGCATCCATTACTCTGCGGGTGGTAAGAGGTAGTCCGTAACTTGGTGATGCCCAGGAGTGCACTCAATCGAGGGAACAGTTCTGCCTCAAACTGCCTGCCCTGATCGGTGGTAATTCTTTGAGGTATTCCAAAACGTGCGATCCATGCGCTGTAGAAGGCGACAGTTGTTGCCGTTATGTCGGAGATCGGAACTGCCTCAGGCCAGCGCGTTGTGCGGTCCACCATTGTAAGGAGATAACGCATGCCATCGGATGGTAGCAGAGGTCCTACAATGTCTAAGTGGACATGATAGAACCGATCTGCGGGTTTGAAAGTTCCGAGGGGTGCGGCTGTGTGTCGTTGCACCTTGGCTCTTTGGCACGGAATACAAGCTTTCGCCCATTTGCCCAGGTCTGTGTTCATGTCAGGCCAGAAATATCGCTGCGTAACGAGTTTTCGTGTCGCCCTAACTCCTGGATGGCTGAGACCATGCAGCCTTTCATATGTAGAGAGCCGATATCCTGGTGGAACGTAGGGACGGGCGTTATCTTTAGACGTCTCGCAAAGAAGCAATGCGTCATTACCAGGTATGGGAAAAAGCTTGAGTTGGATGCTCGGGTTCTTCTTGAGAGTCTCGATGGTGTCGTCCTTCCGCTGTGCTGCTGCTAAGTCTTCCATGTTAGAAGGCAAATCAATTTCCTCAATTCTGGAAAGGGCGTCAGCCACGATGTTGTCACTACCAGGCTGGAAACGGATGTCGGATGTAAACTGACTAATTAAATTAAGATGGCGTATTCGACGGGGCGATGCCCTTTCCAACCGCTGGGAGAATGCATGAGTTATGGGTTTGTGGTCGGTGACTATAAAGAAATTGAGTCCTTCGATGAGAGGTCGGAAATGCTTTATGGCGTCCTAGATAGCGAGAAGTTCGCGGTCATAGGTTGAGTAATTCCTCTGAGTTTGAGACAGGGATTTCGAAAAGAAACCTAATGGTCGCCATTCACCCTCTTTCCTCTGTTGAAGGACTGCACCTATACCATGATCTGAAGCATCGCAAACTAAAGAAAGCTCGCCGGTAGCCGATGGGTGTGCTAGCTTTGCCGCTTCTGCTAGGCTCAGCTTGCTCTTCTCGAAGGCTTCGGCGGTCTCGGGTGTCCAAACGATTGGCGTCTTATCTCGCTTCTTGGTATTATGGAGGAGTTGGTTTAGAGGTGCCTGGGTATGTGCGGCATGAGGTAAGCTCTTTCTATAAAAGTTTAGCATACCCAGAAAACGCCTGAGTTGGCAGATGGTTTCGGGGCGAGGAAAGTCTTTGATAACCTGCACTTTATTTGAAAGTGGGTAAATTCCTTGGACGTCGACCTTATATCCGAGAAAGTCCACCTCTCGCTGACCAAAGATGCACTTTCCGACGTTTAGTGACAGGTTGAACTCGTCCAAACGCTTAAAGATTTCTCGTAGATGGTTCTCGTGTTCCTCGGGAGTTGTAGAAGCCACCAGGAAATCATCCAAGTACGGGAAGACGAATGGGAGATCTCGGAGCATAGAATCTACGAATCGCTGCCAGGTCTGCGCGGCGTTCTTCAGGCCGAAAGTCATCCGCAGAAACTCGAACAGGCCAAAAGGAGTAATCACCGCTGTCTTTTCTACGTCCTGAGAAGCAATAGGTATGTGGTGATAGGCGTGTTTGATGTCCAGAGTACTGAAAATGGATTTCCCATCGAGACTTGCGGTAAAATCCATTAAGTTGGGCACAGCGTACCTGTCTGGGATGGTTAGATCGTTCAAACGCCGGTAATCGCCACATACTCTCAGACTGCCATCCTTCTTGGTGACGACATGAAGCGGGCTTGACCAGGAGCTTTTCGACGGTCGGCAGATGCCTTCATTAATCATCCGTTGGAGCTCCTCCTTTACGACGGAGTACTTCTCAGGAGGAAGGCGTCTGGACTTGCTGCTAACCGGGTGGCCTTTAGTCTCGATCTGGTGCTCGACAATGTCTCTAGGAGGTCCACGAAGAGGAGTAGGCCTTGTGATGCCTGGAAACTCTCGAAGGAGATGGGCGTAGGGACAACTGCCGGGAATCGTGGAGATCGAAGGCACTGAGACTGAGGAGACCTTTCCGTTGGATTTGAGGCCTGTGTTTTGATCCGTGATCTGCATGCGCCGTATATCAACGGAGAGACCGTGGTGAAAAAGGAAGTCCGCTCCGAGGATTGGACGTCTGACATCTGCTATGACGAAAGTCCAAGGGTATACGCGTCGGAGACCAATGTCCAGGTGTAGGGTTCTCTCGCCGTTGGTTGGGATAGGGGTGTTATTCGCGGCAACAAGGGTGTATTCAGAAGCTTCCCGATGCTTGCGGGGATCGCGAGGCAGGATGGAGATGGAAGCAGCAGTGTCCACAAGGAACCTCAGTCCTGTCCGTTTGTCAAGTATGAACAGGCGGCGTTGTGGGTGGGCTTCAACGGCTGCCGCTTGTTCCGTTGGCCCCTCTAAAAATCCTCCTTCTTCTGAGATTTCCAGTCGCAAGGCGGTGTGCATTTCCTGGCCCTGCTCCTGAATTTCCTGTGGAAAAAGCAAAATTTCCGGCCTGGGGACTTTGAGCGACCACGCTCCCGAGAAGAGTCCCGTCGACTACCGCTGGAATCTTGTTCGCCGCCGAAGATCAGCTACCTCAGCGCGAAGACGCCTCAGCTCCTCCATGATGGCTGCGTTTGTGATGGGATCACCTGATGTTGATGCTACGGGTGTTGAGACTGCGTAGACTTCTGGTCGCTCAACCTCCATTATTTCGTCCGCGACAGAAGTTAGTGCGTCCACGTCTTCTTGTTTGGTGGCCGCTAAAATTTCCTGCACACGCGGAGGAAGATTTCTGCGCCACAGTGTTAAAACCATCTCCTGGCTGATTGTAGATCCCGCTAACTGTAGCATCTGGCGATATAGCTGCGATGGGCGTTGACTCCCTAGCTGTGTGTCCTGCAGAAGGTTCTTAATCCGCTGCGCCTCGGACTCACCATAAATTGTAATCAGCCGGTCACGCAACTGTTTATAGGGATCTTCGTAGTTACCGGTGAGTAGGTCCGCCACCTGCGTCAAGACGTCAAGTTCAAGCCCAGCCACGACGGCTTGGAATTTAATTTGTGAAGACGTCACTCTTGACGTAGCGAAAACTGCGTCTGCTTGCAAGAACCATAGCGTGGGGTTTGATTTATAAAATCCGGGTAGACGCGACGTGGGGCCTGCGAAGGCAGATACGTCCGGCTTGACTTGCTCCTGCTCATCTGGCATGCTGATAATTTATTTCAAACAAATAAAATAAAACAATAAACACTATCGGGGTCACCACTTGTTGGGGTCAATTAATTGTCTGTTTATTGGTCAGAAGGTCCCAACAAAGAATAAATAAATAATAGGCGTGTTCATAAAATAATAAATATATTCCTCTTGAATAAATAAAATAATAAAACTTAACTTCAATAAATAAATAAAATTATAAGACGACTGTCAATAAATAAATTAAATAAATAATTTTTCATAAATAGAAAGTGTTCATAAACTAGAATCAGAGTTCAATGGTACGGTATGACGTCACTGGAGATGATGTGCTGGTCTCCATGCGGAGAGTTGGTAGCCGGGAGCTTGGATCTCGCTGGTACTGCTTGAACTGAGAAGGTAGCCTAGGGTTATCGCAAGCTGCCTTAAATCTAGTAAAAAGTTCCTAGTGTACCGAGATGTTGGGCTGGTTTTGGTGGTTCTCTCGGAGCAGGTAGCAGGACATAGAATGCTAGGAGAAGGAAACTTGGCTTGATCTGCTGAGATGCCGAATCCTCCGATTATCTGCTCACTATCTGGATACTAAATCACAAACTCTAACGGTAAAAATTATGGCACTTACGTATTAGTTGCACCGGTCTCGAGAACTGGCTCCCAGTCAGTGATCCGGATCAGGCAATATGGCGACAATTTCAATATGGCGACCTATTATTAAGACCAAGTCTTAATATTATCAAAGAGTTGGATTGACTAGATTTTCGATTATCCTTGACCAAGCGTAGCGAGCGGAAACACATAGCAATTCTGTCATTAACATAAGTCCTTTTAATTTCCTAGATTCCCTTTGTCACAGCGATAAGGTTTATATACTGGTGGTGCGAGGTGCTGACATCAGTTACATTCTGCAAAAAACATCTGAACATATCTGATAAAACAGTGATTGACTGGAATAATTATATGAGAGAGTTGTGTACATTAGATATGGAGAGCAGAGAAAACAAGAAGATAGGTGGACCAGGCTGTATTGTAGAAGTGGACGAAAGTCTTTTTACTAAACGGAAAAATAATTGTGGCCGTATATTACCACAACAGTGGGTGTTTGGTGACATTTGCAGGGAAACCAAAGACTCGTTTGTAGTGAGTGTTGAAAATAGAAATGGCTCAACGCTTCTGCAAAAAATCATCGAAAATATAGCGGGTTATAGAGTTGGATTAACTACAGTTTCGATAACGTTGAGCGAACGTACCGACCGGAAACGCATAGCAATTTTTTTTACGGCGCATTTGCGCCATAATATTGGAAACTAGCGCCGACTCTTGGCCATTAGATTACATAACATTAGCAATTATTAAATTAAAATATCAAATTTTAAGTAATCTAGTAAATTAAAAGGACTTATGTTAATGGCAGAGTTGCTACGTGTTTTCGCTCGCTACGCTTGCTCAAGGATAATCGAAACTCTAGTCAATCCAACTCGTTGATAATATAAAGACTTGGTCTTAACAATAGGTTGCCATATTGTCGCCATATTGCCTGATCCGGATCACTGATTAGGAGCCAGTTCTCGAGACCGGTGCAACTAATACGTAAGTACCAAAATTATTCCCGCGGGAAAGCTCCATTAAAACTTTAGTGCAGCGGGCTTTTCTCCCGCGGAAAAATATAATTTAAAACAAGCTCCGCTACACCTGCATAACAGTGAACTTTAGTGCTTAATAACTTCTTTCCTAGTTAAATGCGAAGGTTTTTTTATCGTACTCGTGTTTAGTGCATCAAAATACGTTATTGTACAAAATTTGAAAGAAATCGGTTTGGAGGGCGTGAAACTGCATTTTTACCGGAATTAATTCAAACGTTTTAGAATGCAATGTGGCTTATTTAAAAGTCCGTCACGCAGGAGCTGCATAACTAAGCACTTTCCTCAGAATTGGGTAGTGTCTAGTGCGTTCCTGAATAATTTGCTTAAAATAACCTATATAGATAAATAAAATAAAAAGATAAATAGTACTGCTCTTTTGAATTGGTTATGAACACCTGTTTCAATTTATTCAAACATAGTACAAAGTAAATCCCCCCCCCCCTTCCGATAGACCGATTTAGTTCATTTTTACAATACTTCTTTATTATTAGATACCCAGGACGTATACCGTGTTTCGTTAGAATACAGCAAAAATTACAACCGGTATGAGCAAATCAGTAATTTGGGTCCGGAGTGAACCCCTCTTCTTAATGAACCGATTTAGTTTCTTTTTACAACCCATTTTTCTCTTTAGTTGAACAGAACGAATACCGAGTTTCGTTGAAATATAACAAAAATTACGACTGGTATTGGCAAATATCTACTTTGGCTCCGGAGTAAACCCCCCCCCCTCCGGATGGACCGATTTTGTTGGTTAACGAACTCGTTCAATCGTTTGGTAGGGGAATACTATATACCAAGTTTCGTGGCGAGAAAACAAAAACTCTGGCCTGTATCGTATTAACGGACACATATAGATATATATAAATTTTAACTGGGGTCATTACTAATTTTCAGAACACAATGGTACCTATTTTAACCATTTTAGAACTCCCTTATATGAAGGCCATATATAAAATGATGCGGATGATGCGTATTCTGATATTTATAGGAAAATAAAATAAAAATAATATATATTACATGTTTTCTGACCACGCCCGACGTTGCTTAACTTCGGTGATCAACGGGAACCGTTGTATTGAAGGTGGCTATGGCCGTTTGCGTTTCACTATTCATATATACATATCCCAGAATATTGAATAAAAGAAGATTATAACTATTTCTGAGAGTCTTTGGAGAATAGATAAATACTATACTGGTTCCCTACACCACAAACTAATACCGAACCTAAACCCCTCCACGATTAGACAGGTGGTACAGGAAGCCATCGACTCCTGCTGGTGCTTCTGGTGGGGGGTTCCTAGGAAGGGGGGAGCCGACACGTGCTAGGACACCAGCTTCCAAGAAGGGGGCAGAACCTACTGTTCTCAGTAGCTTGGAAATATAATGGGAAATTCTCACGTTATGTAGCGTGATCGGGGAGTAGCTCCCTACTCCTTCTCGTTTCTCAATTTGTCAACACTTGATGGCCTGGTCCCTGTGGACTTCCTGCTCTGAATGAGTGCAACACTTCATCACTTGGTCAATCTCCTTAGAGCTTATCTCACATGAATTCACTGGATCCGAGATATCGTTGAAGGAACATTCCAGCGGTATTTATGGATAGACAGCTCGGGTGCTATTTCTGGCTTGACAGGTCATTCAGTGTTTCTGTGTAGACAACATTAGCCTGAACGAATTCTGCCCAATAACGTCCACTCGAAAACACTGCAAGACCTGTCATGCGAAAAACAGAGCTAGACTAGACTACATATATTCAGGCTAATGCTGTCGACTAGATAGCACTAGCAGTTTATCCGAGTAGACAGCTTTGGCTTAAGGAACGTTAGTCTAATCTGGCTACATATCTTTTCCAGTGTTCCCCAGTAGACAGCTTTGGTTTGAGGAACGTTAGTCTAATCTGGCTCTATATCTGGCTAGATAGCTCTAGCAGTGTTTCCCAGTAGACAGCTTTGGCTTGAGGAACGTTAGTCTAATCTGGCTCTATATCTGGCTAGATAGCTCTAGCAGTGTTTCCCAGTAGACAGCTTTGGCTTGAGGAACGTTAGTCTAATCTGGCTCTATATCTGGCTAGATAGCTCTAGCAGTGTTCCCCAATAGACAGCTTTGGCTTGAAGAACACTAGTCTACTCTGGTTCTATTACTGACTAGGCAGCTCTAGCAGTGTTTCAGAGTAGACAGCATTAGCCTGAATATGGCTAGTGTACTCTGGGTCTATTTTTGGCTAAAAAACCTCTAGCAGTGCTTCCGAGTAGACAGCATTGGCTTGAGGAACGTTAGTCGACTCTAGCTTTATTTCTGACTAGACAGATTTAGCAGTGTTTCCGAGTAGACAGCATTGGCCTGATGTAGCTAGTCTACTCTGGCTAGACGGCTCGTACTTTTTAACTAGACAGCTCTAGGAGTGGTTCTCAGTAGACAGCTTTGTCTTGAAGAACGTTAGTCTACTCTGGCTCTATTTCTGGCTAGATAGAGCAGTGTTTCCGAGTAGACAGCATTGGCCTGAATGTGGCTAGTCTACTCTGGCTTTATTTTTGGCTAGACAGCTCTAGTAGTGTTTCCGAGTAGACAGTATTGCCTGAGTTTGGCTAGCATACTCTGGCTCTATTTATGATTGGAAAGTTTTTGGCCAATTCTGGTTACTCGACTATATCCGCGTTTCTGCATTGAGACAGCTTTGGGTTGAAGAACGTTAGTCTATTCTGGCTCTATTTCTGACTAGACAGCTCTAGTCGTAATTTCTAGTAGACAGATGGCCTGAAGAACGTATTCAGCCCATTATATTCTATTCATATACGTTATTATAAGCAAATTATTCAAGAATGCACTTGTCACTACCGAAATAAGTACCTAGTTACGCAGCTCCTGCGTGACAGAATTCTTAATTGTGTACAGAAGCTGTCAAGTGTAAGCCAACAACGAGGACACTGGTCTTCGAACCCAACTCCTGTTACCTCCGTCGTCATGCGCCCCTGCCCCTGCGTAGAATCGGATGCAAAACAGCCAGGATGTTATCCTCAGGATCGCCGTGATAAGATGAGCGCCTCCCTGATACGGGGTTATTGGTCCACTGGATGTTATCGCGTCTTGATTACATTCTAGGAACGGTCGCTACAAAACAGTTCGCTCTCCATCGGTTCCGCCTTATCTCGAGAGTTCGATTTTAGAGTTTGATGCAACGTTTCTTGGAAGGCCATAGTAAACAGTTCTCGGAAAGAACGACAACCCATTCAGGGACGACATATCCTTAATGTAAATGGTTGACGCGGGCCGTGTTTACGTGAGCAGTGTCAACAGATGTACAACGCTTTGATCAACAGTTCTGATGTTATCTTGCACAATTAAGAACAACAAATCAGTATTTTTTGAAAATTGGTTTTTACCACTTTCCCCCGAAGGAAAGTAGCTATTGTGGTTGCACTCATAACAGAATTTTTGAAAAATTTCTTCAAATCTTTATCCATCCAAACCATTTCTAAGGCGATAGTTTTAACCGTTTTGAGAAAATTGGAAAAATAGTTGTTGAATTTTTGGGTACTTAGTATCAAGTAAAATATTTTCTGCATGTTTGTTCAGTTAAAATATTTTCTGCATGTTTGAAATTCATATAAACAAAGGTGTTCAAAATTTCTGTTCAGTTAAAATATTTTCTGCATGTTTGAAATTCATATAAACAATAAAATTTTGGTTATGTTTGGAGTTCAGGAAGGATTAGAATAAAATATTTTATTTATAGCCATGAAAGGTTTTGGGAATTTCGTATATTTTCCCTAATATCTCGTAAGCGGTTGGAAATCATAACAAGCGGAAGGTTACCATTCGAAAGCTTACTAAATGCTCTACAAGAAAGATTCTAAAGCAATTTTCGATTAGGCGATGTCAATCGGAGAAATAAGTGCTTAAAACGTTGAAGTAATTGATTTCGTTTGTTCGAGAAATAAAAATAGACAAAAAGAACCGTTTTCTATTTTTATTTTTTAATTGCTTATAGTAGAAGAATGTATTTGACAATAAAACAGGATAAGTAAAATAAGTAAAAAAAATTATTGTTAGAAATATAGTTTTCCAAGAGAGAGATTCGAAGACGCCTTTTGAATATTTTCAACTGCCTTTATGCTGTTGGTGTCTTTTTTTTTTTTGTTGTTGTTTTAAATTGCATTTATTTGTAGAATTATTACTGTAGTAGAAGGACACAAGAAACCGTGTGAAATAAGTTTCTATAGAAGTGGATTTTGGGGGCTGGCGTACCCGCTAACACGATACACACTGAAGTTTTTTTTTTTGTTTTTTTTTGCCACGGAACTTGATATTGTACATGGAATACATTTTATTGTATTTAAACGAAACTCGGTACTCGTTGAGGTAATCTAAATAGAAAACATTTTTGTACAGATTTACTAAATTGGATAATTAGGAGGGGGGGGGGTACTCCGGACCCAAATTACTAATTTTCTCATAGTGTTCGTAATTTCTGTTGTATTCTAGCGAAACGCGGTAAAGGTCTTGGGTATCTAATGAGAAAGAAGTGTAAAAATGCACTAAATCGGTCTGTCGGGGGGGGGGGGGTTACTTTTTACTATGTTTGCATAGAATTTGCCCGCTAAACGTAGATTGGCAAAGCTACCACTAGGTGCGGCTCTGTTTTGATATGACTTCGGACTCCTACCACTAGGGGCGCTTTATCCCGTGCC
Organism: Gonocerus acuteangulatus; assembly: GCA_946811695.1. Taxonomy (NCBI): domain Eukaryota; kingdom Metazoa; phylum Arthropoda; class Insecta; order Hemiptera; family Coreidae; genus Gonocerus; species Gonocerus acuteangulatus. Next base: position 78,497,849 of record OX328127.1, on the reverse strand, counting down.
TGCGTCAGATGAAAATTACGAGGAAATTTATTACGAAATTAATAATTGAAACAGTTGCTCATTACAAATGTAAACGAGCAGAACTATTCATATTTTTATTTTATTTATTGAGGCCTGGTGGGCGTGAGTGCTAAGGCGTATGCACCATTCACTACTTAGGTGTCGACATGGACAACGCGGAAGGTTAAATAGGGTCACCATTTTATGATACTTTATGTAAATTGTCCCAATCGCTATATGTTTCCTGCCCTTTTTATGCACTCTCTGATAAAATAGAATGTTTACAGCCTCGATTTGAGGAGAGTGACTAACCATTGACTACTCAGGTGACGACACGTACAACGTAAACTTCATCAGAATATTGCTAACAACTGTATTTTCTACGTTTCGTCCTTGACTATTAATGTTCCACGTGGATATTCCTTGAATATTTCATGCCCTAGCGAGCTCTAGTCACTGTTCCAAGAACTAGAACGAGCCTCCGTAATCTCTTCGAGGGAAATAAATACATGTAATTTACCTTTGTACACTTACATTCTCTGCAATTATTCTTTATTTGCTTTTCCTAGAATTTATTTCTATCCAGAATAATTTCCATTTCTCGGTAAAATAATCATATTTGAAGGCAGTTTGTATGAATAGCAATTATTAACCGGTACTACTAGGAAGGCAATTCTATTTATCCTAACCCGTACTTGTTTGAATTCTGTCAAGGTTTAACCGTATCCAAGAAAAATGTATAGAATTTTTCGGGTCTTTTTTCGAAGACCACATACAGTTACTTGTGAGGTATCTCTGGTGATTATAACAGTGATTCAGCGCATGCGCATAACTCATTAGCATTTCTATTGGCCTATTCCTATGGGCAATTCCATTGGATATAGCTGGTAGAAAAGTAACCTGCAACACTCTAGTCAAACCAACTCGCAAAAATTAATAGAATTCTATTAATTGTAGCAATTGGGATTCTTGAGCGAGCGGAAACGCACAGCACGTATGCCCATAATGCGAAAGAAATATAAAATATAAATACGTTATAGAACCGGAAAATATCGGTGAGGAGGCCCCTAAACTTCACTATTACCATTGATTTTTATAATATTAACCTTTTTATTAATAAATATTTCTTGCTGAAATATATTCAACTTATTCTCATTTATGCTTTACAAGCGAAAAAGTATTACTTACAAATACAGGTTAAACTAAGGGTTAGTTAGAAACCATATTATATAAATATAGTAGTAAAAAAAAAGGTACTTTTAGTAGTGATTGCAATGATTTTAAATAATTTTCATAACTATATTAACTTTTGATTACTATATTTATATAATATGGTGTCTAACCTTAGATAACCTGCCGAGAAATGATAGATAACCTCCAAAGAACCTGTAAGCTAATCTGTAAGTACCGAAATCACTGTTAAAAATCACGACAGATACTTCTAAGTAACTGGATGTGCTCTTCGCAAAAGATCCAAGTTTTCGAGCAAAACTAGAATATCGGTTTGGTGTAGAGATGGGTCGCTCACTACTGAGCCGGATCTTTGAGCCGGTTCTTTCAGAAGAGCAAGTGAGCCGTGGCTCAGTAAAAAAGAGCTGCGGTTCTTCTGAGATTGGTAGTCGGTAGAGATCCCCCACTACCTAAACGGTTCTTTTAGGGATCGAAAGAGCTAAAAAGCCATATCCACTCTCGCTTTTGGTTCTTTCGACCCCCCCCCCACCTAAAGGGTTATTTTAGGGATCGAAAGAGCTAAAGAGCTGTATCCACTCTCGCTCTCGGCTCTTTCGATCCCCCCACGACCTGAACGGTTCTTTTAGGGATCGAAGGAGCTAAAGAGCCGTATCCACTCTCGCTCTCGGCTCTTTCGATACCCCCACCACCTACACGGTTCTTTTAGGGATCGAAAGAGCTAAAGAGCCGTATCCTCTCTCGCTCTTGGCTCTTTCGATACCCCCACCACCTACACGGTTCTTTTAGGGATCGAAAGAGCTAAAGAGCCGTATCCACTCTCGCTCTCGGCTCTTTCGATCCCCCACCACCTAAACGGTTCTTTTAGGGATCGAAAGAGCTAAAGAGCCGTATCCACTCTTAACTCCAAACGTGACCAAAATGTAAACATATTTGTTAATATGAATTTTAAACATGCAGAAGATATTGTAACTTAATCAGATGATTCTAAGTACCCAATCCAACCAAAAACTTTATTCGACAACTATTTTTCCATTCTTCTCGTAACGGTTGAAGGTATCGCATTAAAAATGGTTTCATTCGTTTTCCTAGGCTATGAAACCTATAAAACGAGTACCTACTTACAAGTATATGATGTAAGCGTAACGATTTTTTTTTTGCACGATTTTCGCTCAAAACCCATGTTCCGGTGGACGGATTCTGCTGGTTAACGAACTAGAATTTTCAAATTAGACGAACGATATTTGTACCAAATTTCATCAATATCGGACATTTATTCACTGATATAGAGCGTGAACAGACAAATATATATATGTGTGTGTGTGTGTATATATATATATGTATATATATATATATATATATATATATATATATATATATATATATATATATATATATATAAATCACGTGTTTTTCTGTTTGTCCGTTCGTCTGTTTGTTCCTTATACAAATCCACACCGGTAGACCGATTTTGACCAAACGTGGCACACAGGTAGGTCTTGACATGGGGAGAGTCATAGGCTAGGTTAAAATCGTCTATGACTCACAGTTCGGAGATTACGATTTCGAAACAATGAACCCAAATAGTAACAGATTTGCATTATTAGATTTTAATATTAATTATTTCTTTTCTAATTTATTTTTGCTTTTATAGATGCAGAAAGTGCTTGTAGCATAGCACGCCGGGTAACAGCTAGTATATATATATATATATATATATATATATATATATATATTTGAACCACCGTTCTAGGGGTTCTGAAACCTAAAATGTCTAGTCTGCACTTCCGGATTGCGTCATGAGGTCAACCTTATTAACAGGATTCCATATGGAGGGAGGGAGGAACCGCACTAAAATGAAATCTCAAAATGATGAAAGGATTTTAAGCACTATAGCAACGGTCAACATCATGGATCTATAGATGATTGTAGAAAACAAGCCATAAATAAGCTAAGGTAGTATGATGACTAGAGCCCGGAAGTTAGGCATTTATTTTTGGTTAAAATAGGCAGGCAAAAAGGCACTTGAAATACTGAAAATAGGCAGTATTGTAATTAAAATAGGCTTATTCGGAGGGAAGGCAAAGAGGAATCCCATTCATTATTAATGAAAATATGTATTTTAAATACTCAGTCATTACTTTATTACCAATTTATTACACATTTTATTACTCTTACTTTCCCTTGTTACAAGCAACAACAAGATGCTTTTTCGAAGTATCAAATGTCATAGACCTTCTCAGAAAAAACTTTTTTCATCATGAAAAAACTTCCTCTGCATTATCTTATCATTTCGAAATCCGGAATACCAGGTAATTACAACATTGTCACTTCCCTCATCCTCTTTCTTTCCTACTATTCATTATGCTTGTGCATTCCTTCTACTAAGGAAGTTTCGGTTATTTACAGAGGTTAAATCCGTTGGTTGGGAAAACAAGCTTTCGAATAGATATTTGTAAATGCACGAAAACATATTTATTTCTATCTGATTCTTCAATATATCCATTCAGATGAAAAAGGCATTTTGCCTAACTTCCGGACTCTAATGATGACAGTATATGAGATATAGTAAACCCCCATGTTATAGATTTCCCGAAGCTGACTAGACAGGTGGATATGCCGATAATTGGTACCTTACCTTTGATCGGTGTGTAGTGTTTACCTTCGGAATGGCTGCCGCCCCGATTAGTACTACCGTTCTACGAACTACATTGCAGTGTAGGTTTCTCCTTTAGTAACTGATACTGCACTAAATCAACGCGGGGTTTCATTATCAATATTACATCGGTGGGATTTTGATTTATAGCATCAGTTACACATTTTTGTCAATTCGGGTCTTTTTGCGAAGACCACATCCAGTTACTTTTGAAGTAGCAGTAGTGATTTATAACAGTTACTCGTACTCGCTGATAAGCTTACTGATTAGCTTATAGGTTCTTTGCTGGTTATCTACTACTTCTTGACTCGTTATCTACGGTTATAATTCATATTAGATAATGGCAAGCAATATTTATTAATAAAAAGGTTAATATGATCAAAATCAATTCTCTCAACTATGAAATAAGTTATTAAGCTTTAAAGTTGACTGTTTTGCAGGTTATGAAGGATAACAAACAATGATATTTGTAAACAAACATATTTTATTCCTTTTCTCTCTCTCTTTTTTGGATATTTTACATTTATTAGGCATTACATGCTATGCGTTTCCGCTCGCTACGCTACGCTCCGCTCGCTCAAGAAAATATCAAAACCCTAGTCAATCCAACTCCCAATTAATAGAATTATATTAATTGTAGCGACTCTAGTCTATCCAACTCGCTAAAATTAATAGGATTCCATTAATTTTTCTGAGTAATAAACCAATCCCTTTTACTTTGTCAGTAACATCGCGAACTATTTGTAAAAGACTCATTTTTCTCACAAACATAAGCAGAGCTTTTTCATAAACAAAAGCTAATTCACTGTTGAAGGTTACTTTACTCCCAGCAAGAACGAATGCAATTGGTCATCCAATCCTCCAATAGGAAGGCAAAGGAGTTATGCGCATGCGCTAAATCACTGATACAATCACTACTGCTACTTCAAAAGTAACTGGATGTGGTCTTCGCAAAAAGACCCGTCAATTCTAATACGTAGTCCGGCATCTCCATTGTCATCCTTAGTTTCATTAGGAAAACTTTTAATAGAATCACTTATTCTTTGATTTGATATTTCGTAAAAAATGTTGGGGTTTTTTGCGAAGACCACATCCAGTTACATGTGAAGTATCTGTAGTGACTATAACAGTGATTCAATATTATTTCAAAGAGGATAGCTTTTGAAAGATATGTTTAAACCTATATACACTCATATATATGTATATATATATATATATATATATATATATATATATATATATAAACCAGACAAGAGATGGAGCCTGCGCGGCGATAGAGTAGCTTAGTATCAGTAGCGGTCTGTCGACGGTAGAGAGCGGACCCTGTTCTATCCTCTTCAACAAGACACGTGCGAATGGAACGCCTTTCTCCTTCTGCACGTGTATACAATAGGTATCATCAATCAAGCATCGAATTTAGTTTCAGATGGACTTCTAACTAGTAGTTCCTATCAAATTGGCATTTCGTTGTGCATGTCAAAAGCCCCATCATGATTTTGTAGAATGCTTTGATGCAGCATTTGTGACAAATGGTAGAATTTTCACATTGTTATTGCTTGACTCTATCTGCTTAGCATGTCGTAATCTTGGCCTTTCTTTACATCATTACATACTCTTCATCACTGATTTAACTTTGATTACTTTTCTATATGGAAAATATCTATTAGTGCGGTCGCTAAAACCAAATAGGCTACCGGGCTTTAAATCTTTCTGCGGGAAGATGTTTAATTTATTGAAAACAAGGAAGCAAAAATTCATTCCGCAGGAGTAGCGTAAGCTATCCTTAGCACTCCAACCAATTCAATAAACAAAATGGTCCATTCGTAAATGCCACTATTCCTGAATCCAACCTGAAGATTATAGAAGGCAAAGGTGGAAGAAAGCATGAGTGGTTTTTTCTTACATGGGAAAATATTTTGATCTCGAAAATGCCATTTGGAAAGTAAATAGAAAACGGTTCTTCATTTCTTGTAATAAATTGTACTTTTATTACATATGTATATCCATTAATTACGTTAACCTTTACATCAGTAATACTGCAGTGATTAAAAATCAATTCATGCAAAATTACATGCACGGAATTAAGTTTCCACTTGAATTTCCTGCCGCAAGCAATGTCCACTAACGGGACCGATAACTTTACACTTTTGTGTCACCTGTGAGCGTCTTTTACAGCAGGCTGGCTAATACACCTTTACAGCAGGCTGGCTAATACACCTTTACAGCAGGCTGGCTAATACACCTTTACAGCAGGCTGGCTAATACACTTTTACAGCAGGCTGGCTAATACACCTTTACAGCAGGCTGGCTAATACACCTTTACAGCAGGCTGGCTAATACACCTTTAAGTGTCTTGTGTTCGTGTACTATATATTTGCAGATATGCTAATACACCTTGAAGGTGATTCTGCCCTGACCATTAAACAGACCGAATGTTTTCAGAGATGCTAGTACACCTGTAAGATCATTCTGCTTTGACCTGTAGACAGACCGGATGTATTCATTCATGCTAAAAGACCTTGAAGATGGTTTTGTCTTGACCTTTAGACTGACAGGATGTTTTCAGACAGCCTTGTATATCTTGAAGATGATTCTGCCTCATCCTCAGAGATGCTAGTACACCTGTAAGGTGATTTCCTTGACCTGTAGACAGACCGGAAGTATTCATTCATGCTAAAAGACCTTGAAGATGGTTTTGTCTTGACCTTTATACTGACAGGATGTTTTCAGAGATGCTAGTACACCTGTAAGATCATTCTGCTTTGACCTGTAGACAGACCGGATGTATTCATTCATGCTAAAAGACCTTGAAGATGGTTTTGTCTTGACCTTTATACTGACAGGATGGTTTGAGATATGCTAGTACACCTGTAAGGTGATTTCCTTGACCTGTAGACAGACCGGCTGTATTCATTCATGCTAAAAGACCTTGAAGATGTTTTTGTCTCGGCCTTTAGACTGACAGGATGTTTTCAGACAGCCTTGTACATCTTGAAGATGATTCTTCCTCATCCTGTAGACATACCGGATGTTTTCAGAGATGCTAGTACACCTGTAAGATGATTCTCCCCTGCTGCATTGGTAGGCTATATGTCTGCACGGGGCTAATAGACCTGCTGATCCTGCCTGGCCCTGATGACAGACCGAAAGCAGACATGCAGACAAACTGGTACACCTTGAAGCATGGGCGTATATAGAAAATAATATCGGAGGGGGCTGAGGGAATTGGGGGGGGGCTGAGAGAATTTTGGGGGCATGTAATACTAACAATCTAGAACTTGCAACAGTTAGCCAATTGAAACGCTATTACACTCCAAAAACATCTGAACTAAGTGATCTTATTTAAGTTATTTTCAAGGTTTTTATGACATATTTTCATCGATTTCGAGGAGGGGGTGGGACTGCAGCCCCCTCAGCCCACCCTTGTATACGGGCATGCCTTGAAGATGATCCTAGCATGCCCTAAAAACAGACCGATTTTATTCAATCATGCTAGTACAATTTGAAGACCATTCTGGCCTGCCAGAATCACAGAATACGCGCTTGTACATCTTGTAAGTGCTTCTGCATTGCCTTGTAGACAGATCGGATATTTTCAGGCAAGCTAGTATACTCTAAACATGATTCTGACCAACCCTGTAGACAGACCGAAAGTTTTCAGATAATCATTACATCTTCAAAATGACCTGATGTTTGCAGCCATGCTTTGAAGATGATCTTGCCTTGACCTTTAGGTAGACCGGATGTTTTCAGACGACCTAATACAGCTTGAAGATGATTAGCCATTACTAGAGCCCGGAAGTTAGGCAAAATGCCTTTTAGCACTTTCCTCCGAAGGAAAGTAGCTATTGAGGTTGGACTCATGACGGAATTTTTGAAAAATTTCTTCAAATCTTTATCGATCCTACCTAGTAGACACCGAAAATGACCCCCGTTAAAATTTATATATATATCTATATATATATATATATATATATATATATATATATGCATATATATATATATGCATATATATATATATATATATATATATATATATATATATATATATATATATGTGTGTCTGTTAACATGATAGCGGCCAGAGTTTTTGGTTTTTCGTCACGAAACTTGGTATATAGCATTCAATTAGCAAACGATTGAACGAGTTCGTTAACCACCAGAGTCGGTCTACCGGAAGGGGGGGTTTACCCCGAACCCAAAACACTTATTTGACTATGTCAGCCGTAATATTTGTTATATTTCAACAAAACTTGGTATTCGTAGTGTTAATATAGAGAGAAAAGTGAGATATAAAAATGAACTAAATCGGTTCATTAGAAGGGGGGGTTTACTCTGGACCCACAATACCAATTCGCCACTACCAGCCGTGATTTTTGGTATATTTCGACGAAACTCGGTATTCGTAGTGCTAATCCACAGGTAAATATGTGTTGTAAAAATAAACGAAATCGGTTCATTAGGAGGGGGGGGGGTTTACTCCGGACCCACAACACCAATTCGCCACTACCAGCCGTGATTTTTGGTATATTTCGACGAAACTCGGTATTCGTAGTGGTAATCTACAGGTAAATATGTGTTGCAAAAATAAACTAAATCGGTTCATTAGAAGGGGGGGTTTACTCCGGACCCAAATTCCTAATATACTCATACCGGTCGTAATTTCTGCTGCATTGTAACGAAACGCGGTATACGTCGTGGGTAACTCATGAGAAAGAAGTGTTGTAAAAATGAGATGAATCGGTCAATCGGAAAGCGGGGGTTTAATTTGTAATATATTTGAATAGAAAAGCCGGCAGACGTAGGTTCACAAAGCCGCCGCAAGGAGCGCTTTCTACCACTAGAGTGACTGTATCCTGTTCCTACGTTAGATCAAAATACGATAATATGAGGATTTTTGTATTTATAACGTAGTGTAGTAGGTACCATGTGTAAACATAACTCTGGATGCAAATTAATAATTGATCAGTTACTCATTACAAAATGAGAACTATTCACGTTTTTATTTTATTTATGTAGGATATTTTAAGCAAATTGTTCTGGAAAGCAGTCTACACTACCCAAATTCTGAGGAAAGTGCTTAGTTATGCAGCTCCTGCGTGACGGACTTTTTTTTATCTGAATGGATATATTGAAGAATCAGATAGAAATAAATATGTTTCAGTGCATTTAGGAAGTGTAGACAATTTTTATTTTGCCTATTTTGGCTATTTTAAGATTTAATGCCTTTTTTTGCCTTTTTTACTATTTTTTTCTGGGATTTAAACATTTTAAAAAGCACCGTTCATCGAAGACAAAAAAGTTTGCACAAGTTAAATTACATATAACCGTCACAAATATCTATTCGAGAGCTCATTTTCCCAACCCATGGATTAAACCTCTATAAATAACAGATCCTGCCTTAGTAGAAGCATAATGAATACCAGGATAGAGACAGGATGAGAGAAGTACGTCACTTCTTCTTCCTCACACCCCTTTTGCTGTGACGATGGTTAGTTAACTGGTTCTCCGGATTTCGAAATATTAAGATATTGCAGAGGAAGGGAGGAAATAACTTCCCTCTAACAGGACAATTATAAAATAAGCTGTTAGTCTACTGTTGAACTTCTTAAAGACAGCGAGCTCGTGTGTTCGTTCTCACTTATTTATCATGCCGAAAGTTTCATCGTTGCGTGGTAAATTACATAGCTATGTTCGCGAATTCGGATCGGATTTACTTTCTACTGATGGAGCTATACTCTTCTGCAAAGTCTGTGAAAAATCTATCAATCACGATAAAAAGTATTTTATTACTCAACATTTCGCAACAACGAAACATAAATCTTGGATAAATACTGTTGGTACTAAGATTAATTTAATTGCAACAGCAGTTACAACATCCAGCAGGCAATCTCAGTTTTCCCTGGATCTATGCAAAGCTTTCTTGGACTCAGGAATTCCGTTCTGGAAACTGGAAAATCAATCCCTGAGGACATTTCTGCAAAAGTACACTAAAGAAGAGGTTCCATCAGAATCCACGTTAAGAAAAACGTATTTAAATATCACCTTTGAAGAGACGATGCAGAGGATTTGACTCAGAGTTGCAGAAAAGAAGATCTGGATCTCCATTGATGAAACTACGGATGCAATGGGACGTTACATAGCCAATGTTATCATTGGAACCATGGAAGCAAAGCAAACTGACTTATCATCAGTATATCTTTTGACGACAGAGGAGATGGAGAGAGCAAATGGTACCACAGTGGCACAGTTGTTTACCAATTCACTAATGCTACTCTGGCCGGACGGAATACGGCAATATGATGTCCTACTTTTTGTCACAGATGCAGCACCTTACATGAAAAAAGCAGCTAAAGCCTTACGAGTTCTCTTTCCTAAAATGCTCCACCTCACTTGTCTAGCACATGGCCTCCACAGAATCGCTGAAGAGATAAGAAGTTTGTATCCTCACGTGGATAAATTAGTTTCTAACGCCAAGAAAATCTTCCTAAAATCACCCTCTCGAATCCGGGTTTTTAAGGACATAGCACCAGAGCTGGCTTTACCTCCTCAGCCAGTTCTTACCAGATGGGGAACCTGGATCTCAGCAGTAATATATTACTGCAACAACTTGGACAAGATACGTGAGGTAGTTCATGCAGTACCAGTAGACGAAGTTAGCTCAGTTCGCGAGGTAAAAAAGTTGCTGGACCAAGAAGAGCTTAGCAATGATCTGGCATTTATAAAAGCACATTATAGTGTGATACCGGAAGCAATCTTGAAGTTAGAGAAAAGAGATGATTCGCTGGTATCATCTATGGGGATCTTCGAAGGTGCTGTAAATCAACTGCTCCAAGCACCAGGAGAAAAAGGAAAGAGTGTCAGTGAAAAAGTTAAACGTGTTCTGAGTGCTAATGTGGACATCGAAAAAATTAAGAACATTCGTAATGTTCTGAAAGGCGAAAATTCTGTTTTAACTGGAATGTGTCCTTTCGATGTAGCTTGTTTCAAATTTGCGCCTATCACTTCAGTGGAAGTAGAACGTTCCTTTTCCATGATGAAAAACATTCTTTCTGACAAGCGTCTGTCTATGACAGTTGATACTTTAAAAAAGCATCTTGTTGTAGCTTGTAATCAGGGAAAGTAAGAGTAAGTACAGTATTTAAAATGCACCTTTTAATTGATAATTAGGAATGATATTCCTCTTTGCCTTCACTCCTTGTAAATACCTATTTTAATTAAAGTACTTTTATGTATTTCAAGTGCCTTTTTGCCTGCCTATTTTAACCAAAATTTAATGCCTAACTTCCGGGCTCTAATAATGACTAAGATTCATCTTTGCCTTCACTCCTAATAAATGCCTATTTTAACTAAAGTACTGCCTATTTTCAGTATTTTAACTGCCTTTTTGCCTGCCTATTTTAACCAAAAATAAATGCCTAACTTCCGGGCTCTAGCCATTACCTTTAGACAGACCGAATGTTTTTTCAGACATGCTAGTACACCTTAAAAATGACTCTTCCTTGAACTTTAAAAATATCTGATGTTTTCAGCAAAGCTAGTACAACTTGAAGATGATTCTGCCTTGACCTTTAAAAATACCTGATGTTTTCAGACAGGCTAGTAGACCTTGAAGATGATTCTGCCTTGACCTTTAAAAAGACCTGATGTTTTTAAACATGCTAGTACACCATGAAGATGATTCTTCCCCGCCGTATGTTTGCTATCAGGCTAGTAGAGCTCCAAGAATCACTTTCTACCCAGCTCCATGTATTTCTAGGTATAGGCTCGCCTCCCGCTTTGTTCCGCCGACACGCTGGCTGGCCTCACATTTTCCACCATCGACCTCGGAGGTTCAGTTTATTTCATTATTCATGGTCATTTTTCCTTTATTGATATATTTTATGTATTTATATTGATTGGATCGATAAGTATTGTATTGATTTTATTAAAACATTTAAATAAGGTAACTAATTCTTTCCCAGGAAGAGACGTCAATAAGAACAAATATGTTCGTAAACTCATTATTCCATCAATTCTACCACTTCAAGCGTTTCTTAGTCCTTCAACAAATATTCCTCGGGTTCATTTGAGTTCATTGAAAACCTTAAAATATACATATACACCCTTTGGCTACCAACCTTTTGAAAGAGGTTATTCTACCCCAAAATTTATACAAATACGTAATACTAGTATGGCTTCCAGGACATGTGGACATTACATAAACTACAGACGTACAGACAAACAAGCAAAATTAGCAACTGCATTACTAAATGAGGCGTCTAGAATCAAAACAAGACACATCAATATTTTTACGATTTTGAGATTACAGTTGTTCTTAAAAGGTCAAAACGTCTTCTATATACTGGCAAAGAAAAGGATTTTCAAAACTCAATAGATCACGCTGTTTGTTAATGTTGAAGTGGAAAGTTGGCTTCTAAATAAGACATACATCACTGAATTTTAAAACTAAGTAAGACACATCACTATTTTCACGATTTTGAGATTACAGTTGTTCTTAAAAGGTCAAAACGTCTTCTATATACTGGTAAAGAAAAGGATTTTCAAAACTCAATAGATCACGCTGTTTGTTAATGTTGAAGTGGAAAGTAGGCTTCTAAATAAGACATACATCACTGAATTTTAAAACTAAGTAAGACACATCAAAATTCCTTCAAAATTGATAATATAACAGATGAACTTCTCAAATTCCTCAAAAATATTCTCCTGAGATACTTACAACTTTTAAGAAAATTATACACATATATAAAAATAAACATAAGACTTGTCCCGTTTTTGGTGTTTCCTGAACAATTTGGTGTTTTGTTTGTGATTCTAGACGCCTCAAATATAGGAATACATGACGCAAATTACGAAGGCCTAACGGCACATTGCAAAAAAGAGATACAAACCAAGTGGAAGGCTGAATGGAACAACATTACCGACAATAAATTGCGACAAATTAAACAAACAGTAGTTGAATGGCCATCCAGCAAAAGAGGTAACCGGAGATAAGAGGTGGTTTTAACCCAATTGCGAATTGGCCATACTCACGGACTAAAAGTGACCTACCATTTTTTCCCCATTTTTTCCAGCCCCTAGACCAGCCATAGTGCAGCCCCTAGACCAGCAATACTGCAGCCCCTAGACCAGCCATAGTGCAACCCATAGATCAGCAATAGTGAAGCCCCTAGATCAGGCATACTGCAGCCCCTAGACCAGCCATATGAAGCCCCTAGACCAGCCATAGTGCAACCCATTGACCAGCCATAGTGAAGCCCCTAGATCAGCAATAGTGCAGCCCCTAGATCAGGCATAGTGCAGCCCCTAGACCAGCCATAGTGCAACCCATAAACCTGCCATAGTACAGCCCCTAGACCTGCCATAGTGCAGCCCCTAGACTAGCCATTGTGCAGCCCATAGGTCAGCAATAGTGCAGCCCTAGATCAGGCATAGTGCAACCCCTAGACCAGCTATATTGCAACCCTTAGACCAGCTATAGTGCAACCCCTAGACCAGCCATAGTGCAACCCCTAGACCAGCTATAGTGCAACCCTTAGACCAACCATATTGCAATCCCTAGACCAGTCATAGTGCGTCCCCTAGACCAGCCCTAGTGCAACAAACAGACCAACATTAGTGCAATATCTCCATGTTGCTGCCCCTAAACCAGCCATAGTGCAGCCCCTAGATCAGGCATAGTGCAGCCCTTAGACCAGCTATAGTGCAGCCCCTAGACCAGCTACAGTGCAACCCCTAGACCAGCCAGAGGGCGACCCCTTGACCTGATGAAGCCATGTACCGGGCACAATAATCTATAACCCTCTTCGCAGAAATGTTTAATTCCCCATAAAGGATACATCCCACCCTGGATTTATCGCTAACAAATTTTAGTGGAACCCCATTTCCGAGAACACGTCAACTGCTCCCCTAATACGATGAAGCTGTCAACTTGTTTAATTAATGTTATCAAACACAACTTAATTACTCTTTTTGATGTTAATTATGCAAAGTTGAACTTAATAACATTGCCATAGCAACTGAGGTACATATGTGGGCTGCATTCTCATTTATACACAAAAATGTCAATGGATATGCCGTTTTATATATATATATATATATATATATATATATATATATATATATATATATATATGGGTCGAGCTTAGCTCAGTGGTAGAGCACTGGACTAATCAAAAACGTTGAGGTTGCTGGCAGAGAAGGAAGATCTTGAGGTAAATGAAAAACGTCCTGTTCCTTCACAAAAGTTTATTTTTTTTCCCCCCCCGCTAGCGCTTTCGGCAGCTCCTGCCACCATCCTCAGAGCTATAATGAGTTCAGCTTCACTGCTGAGGGCTGACCCCCAGCAGTCAGCCCTCAGCAGTGAAGCTGAACTCATTATAGCTCTGAGGATGGTGGCAGGAGCTGCCGAAAGCGCTAGCGGGGGAAAAAAAAATAAACTTTTGTGAAGGAACAGGACGTTTTTCATTTACCTCACTGGACTAATATGCTGGAAGACGTGAGTTCACATCACGAGCAAGCACTAAAGATTTTATCTTCAACTGTCAACGTTCATGGGTTGGATTCGGCCACCCTGACCATCCCTAGGCCAACCCAGCCTTTAATTAATTAATTAATGGGTACCTTGGTGCTAATGACCCTAGCAGTCGAAGCAGCAAGGGGAAATTAGGCGGCAAGAGCATAATACTGACCAAACTATCTCCCTAGTGAACCGTATGGTCATGAATCAGGTACCTCGATAGTATCTGCCCCTCAGGGCCCTCGTGGCCTGTTACGGGACTGATTTTTTCTCTCGCATAAATATGCTTTAGCCATGACTAAACTGAAAAAAACGTTACAAAATACTGTCACAAAAAAGTATCCGCTGGCGCTCGCTATTAAACATCCATATTTTCAATCTGCACTTTCAGATTACGTCGTTGGGGAAACACTCATATGTATATATTTTTAAAAAATATATTCCTAGCTGGACGAAAAGAAAAAATCCCATATTGTCATGAAGTATTTGCGCAATGTTTGTCCTGTAACAATGTTTTACTTATTGATTGCATTTTATCTTTTGCTTGTTACACTGATAGATTATAATATTGACATTTATTGTTGTCAAAATAATTGAAGCACATAATAACACACGGGCTCAAATAAGCTTTCCACCTATCTAATCAGCGTTGGTATTTCAGGGAGGAAAAACTTATTTAGGGAATCCCCAGCGATATGAGTGCATTATATCTATGTGCTCAAGTAGGACATTGACCAAACTTGCAATATTGTGTGTTTACATATGGTGAATTGCATAATGGTGTTCTCTTAAGGGGTAATATTACCGAGTAAGTTTTCAATGGGTTTCAATTTTATCGTGTAAGAAGACATAGTATTATATATATATATATATATATATATATATATATATATATATATATATATATATATATATGTGTGTGTGTACTTATATATTCTCACTCGTAACTTGACCTCTTCAATATGTATTTTTCCTTATCTCTTAATAAGGCCTTTTAGGTCAAAAAATTGCTTCGACACTTCTTTTATATCATTTTATTCATGTCAACTAGTTTCTGGCAACTTGGCCTCTCATCACAGACAAACATTTCTTATACAACGTAGTCGTCATTTATAACATCGTCAAAAACAAACAAAAGTCCCTAGTCTCATTTGGAAAGATTAAAATAGAAACAGTTTTGATTGATTGAAAAGGTTTTGATTTATGATCTTACCTGGATGGGTCGGTCAACCCCCAGATAGGCAGTTGAAAACAGTCACAGGGCCATGGAATTTCTCTCTTGGAAAGCTATATTTCTAACAATAAATTGATTTTCTTATTTTACTTAACCTGTTTTATTGTCAAATACATTATAAGCAATTAAAACATAACAACGAATAA
This sequence comes from Gonocerus acuteangulatus, assembly GCA_946811695.1. Taxonomy (NCBI): domain Eukaryota; kingdom Metazoa; phylum Arthropoda; class Insecta; order Hemiptera; family Coreidae; genus Gonocerus; species Gonocerus acuteangulatus. The sequence goes on along the minus strand of OX328127.1, from coordinate 78,482,106 downwards.
AAACAGACAAAAAGAACCTTTCGAATAAACGAAATCAATTATTTTAAAGTTTTAAGCACTTATTTCTCCGATTGACATCGCCTATTCAAAACTTTCTTCTGAACGTTTTTTGTAGAGCATTCAGTAAGCTTTCGAACTTTTACATTTCACTTTCCACGATTTCTTAACCGTTAGGAGATATTAATGAGAGTAAACGAAGTTCCCAAAACTTTTCATGTCTGTTAATAAAATATTTTATTCTAACCCTTCCTTATCTCCCTTCCTTAATTCCAACATGCAGAAAATGTTTCAACTGATTTTAAGTACCCAAACCAAAAACGTTATTCAACAACTATTTTTCCAATTTTCTCGAAAACGGTTAAAGCTATCGCCTTAAAAATGGTTTCATTCGTTTTCCTAAGCCCAGAAGCCTATAAAACGAGTACTTGCAAGTATATGAAGTAAGCGGAACGATTTTTTTCACGCGACATTCGCTCAAAAAACAATGTTCCGGTGGGCAGATTCTGCTGGTTAACGTACTTGACCTTTCAAATTAGACGAAAGATTTTTGTACCAAATTTCATCAAAATCGGACCATTCGTCTGGGATGTATAGAGCGAACAGACAAATATATATATATATATATATATATATATATATATATATATATATATATATTCTTTTTTATCCTAGTAGGCATGGGGTCATTAAAGCAGTCTTCCCTTTTTTTATACTACTTTATTTATTGGGTCCGACATGTTTCGTGCGTCTTTTCTTCGCACCTCTTCAGGGGCACTTCTACAACAAAATATCATTTTTTTGAACATCACAGAAACCTTTTTTTCTATTATATTAAAACTATCAATGTTCCACAAAATGCATTACAAAATTGTCATGCTCCCTTAAATATTACCCCTACCCTAAATATTGCAATAATTATAATTAAATTACATATTTTTTATAAAAAGTGTTGTCCTACCTTGCAAGGAAGTCCTCTCGTTATATATATATATATATATATATATATATATATATATATACAAATTTGAACGACCGTCATTTTCGGTGTCTAGGGGTTCTGAAACGCAAAAGTTCTAGTCGCCACTTCCGGATTGTTTCATGAGATCAACCTTATAAGCGGGGTTCCTCCCTATGAAGGGAGGGAAGAGCCGCGCTAAAAGTATGCAAATTCAATGTTTTAATTATAATTTTGGCGATTGATTTATGGGTAACAAACTTCAAGGGACTCGGGATTTGCCCTTGAAATTGGACATTAAATTTTTCAAAGATGGTGGTGCTATTCATTGTAACTTGAAATAGTGAGAGAAATTAAGGCGAACCAGAGAAACAAGGCAATCCTTCATGTTACCTACATCTTTCTGACTCTGAAAATAAAAAAAAAACGATTTTTCAGATTCGCCCTTTCTCCAGATATACTTTCTAGATGTAGAGTAGGAACATTTTTAATCACCTCTGAAAACAGTCAGACACAAGCGGAGTAATACTTAACCACTAAGATATAAATTAAATAATATCACAGCCTTCCCTAAAAAAGAATGTGGTTTAGTTATTAACATTTTTAGGAGAAAAAAAAAGTGGAAGAGAAAAGAAGGGCTTTTGTGAATACAAAAACCTTAATATAAAGGGAGGCTCCTGAAAGTGAGTTGAAAATTTCCAAGAGCTATTAAATTGCTGCGGGTAAAAACTTCTGAAGCCGAGTAAAACTTGCTCAGGCTTTATCCTTTTTTTCTTTCTCACTCCTTGAAAAGTTTTCCACGAAAGGTCAAAAAGAAAACACTAAAAGCTTCTCAAAGCGCGGCGCTGCCAGGAATTGAGATTGGTGTTTTCCTTCTGGATCTTTGGCTACACACAAAGCGGGACTTTATGTAACTTGTTTCATGAATATGTTTGCCTCCGTGTTTGCAGAAGGTAGATCGCCATGTTTGTTTATCAAAGAGGCGAAGTAAGCTCAGTTGGAGACTATTTAACAAACTTAAAGGAGATCCTGATTTAAACACGGGCTCGCACTAAAGATTTTATCTTAAGGCCCATTGATACTTTGATTAGTGCAAGTGCGAGTGATAAGTGATTTTAGTGGTTCCCGTGAGTGATTAGTGTTTAGTGCGAGAAGTATCCACTGTTCTGTTTAGTTCAGATGTTGTGCGTCAAACAGTAAGGGTTTTCGAAAACAGGTACAAGATTTGTTTGTATAGGTGTCAAGAAACATTGACTATGGAAGACGTAGAGAGAACCAAGTTCTGAAAGTTTTCGAATCTTCTTTATGTTTCTCCTGGCTCATTGGTAGATTTTCTTAGACCCACGAGAAAAAAAAGCATGGAAGTATATCTTTTATTGAGGGTCATCCCTTCCCCATAGGGAGGAAACCCGCTTATGAGGTTGAGTTCATGACGTAATCCGACTAGAAAATTTCATGTTTCAGAACCCATAGATCAGGAATAAAACAGTGGTTTAAACTATTATATAATGCTGTCTCATTTATTTATTTATTTATTTTACGAGCTTCGCAACGACGGCGACTTGCTCTTTTTTTTTTTTAAGATACAGTAAAAAATACAAATTTATGTGTTCACAATTATCAGTAACTTATAGTACTAAATACAACAAAAGTTTGAAAAGAGCTTATGAGAAAAGTTAGGAGGTTTGTGTTAAGAATTATGTGCTAAACATTATTCGAACAGCCTCAAAACATTGTTGATGTCCGCTCGCTGTTACAGGAAATCCTTAAGGAACTTTTAAACGCGGTGGTGTCTGAATTTGAAGAACTGGTGTAATCAGAAGAGTCTAGATCAAGAAGACTATGACAACGAAAGTGGATAAGTAGAAGAGCCATTGATGGTGCGAGCTACCAACTCCTTATGGAATTGGCCTCTGAAGATTCCATGGAATATTACTATGCTATCAGGGTGACTGAAGAGTCATTTAATACATTACTAAACCTAGTCGTACCTGTCATACAGAAACCAGATACATTTATGAGACCTGCATCGCCAGCAAAAGTAAAATTGAACTCTATTTTATACCTGTTGGCAGGTATAGAATATGCCCCATTGTGTTTATTGGAGGCAACTAAACAGAAAAATAGAACGTCCTTTAATTCACCGTTTAGTAATCACTAGCACTTTATTACTAATCACTTGTACTAAGCACTCGCACTCATACTAATAAAAGTGTAAATTTTACTTTAATGTGTCGTCTTTCGAGGGTCGGCTTCGGCGCACAAGACCGTTCCTAGTTAATTTATTAACCACATTAATTAATATTATTTGATCAAATTAACCACAACAAGTCTGCTAAAACCTGATCAACAGGTCAATATTATAAAGCAATACCTTTTCCCACAACTAATTTATCTGCTCAAAACAGCTCCTTTAATAAAAAAATCCGTCACGCAGGAGCTCCATAACTAAGATTTTTCCTCAGAAATGCGTAGTGTCGAGTGCATTCCTGAATAATTTACTTAAAATAACCTATATATATATAAATATATATATACATATGAATAAAAGAAAAACATGAATAGTTCTGCTCTTTTACATGAGTAATGAGCAGCTCAAAAATCTCCCCCAGAAGGCTACTACATTCCTCATATACCTGTATAACTCAATCCTAAGTATAACCTATTTTCCCAATCTCAGTTGTTATTGTTTTTCCCAAACCCTTTAAACGTCCCGATTGCCCTTCATCCTATCGACCAATCAGCCTTCTGCCATTAATGTCTAAAATATTCGAAAAACTCCTTTACAAAAGAATCCTCCCAATCATAGAATCCTCGAAAAAAATACCCAACCATCGGTTCGGTTTCCGCTCGCATCATTCCACCATACAGCAGTGCTTACGAGTTGTAGACGCAATATACTCCTCGCTTGAACGTAAGAGTTTTCGCACGAGTGCCTTTCTCGACGTTGCTCTGGCATTCTACCGTGTTTGGCAGCCGGGAGCCAATACTTCCAAACGCCTATTTCCTTGTCCTCAAATCCTACCTTTCAAAAGATCCTTTGTAGTCTAACAAGGAACAGCTTAAGTCTTCGTGTCCGAATCTTCGTATCTGCCAACCAAAACATTATTACAACCCGTTTTTATGATCATTCATTTTGTTTGCAATATTGATTATTCTCTTCGTTAATCTTGTACATTAATAATATTTTTAGCTGAAGAAGGCTGCTCGAAACGTACAAAATATGGATTTATCTAAAAATATGACTGGTTTTTGTTAGCGGAAACCCAATATTCCAGGACTTCTTATCACCTTATCAATTTGCATCTAAATATAGCTTAAATGATAATTTCCTTCCAATTGTAAGTCCTATTTCTCCGGACTTCTTCATCCAATTCCTCTTCCACGTTCGTTACACAATTTTCCAATTTCGATTCCACGCTCTATAGCCCGCCCACATTACCTCCTTCCATTTTGGGTCTCCCTTCCTAATCCAATTTGACGTCCCTCTTTCTCATCGATTTGCAAATTCCACCTTTATTTCGTCAAGTACTAAAGAAAATTCGGGTCTATTTTGGAAAAGGGGTGCCAGCGATTTTGGTAAATAACCGTTATTATATATGGGGCGAGGTTAGCTCAGTGGTAGAGCACTGGACTAATAAGATGGAGGCCTGAGTTCAAATCCCGAGCAAGCACTAAAGATTTTTTCTTCTAGTGTCTTCGTTCATGGGTTGAATTCGGCCTCCCTGACCCTCCCTAGGTCAACCCAGCCTTTAATTAATTTAATAATAGTTGGTGCTAATGACTCAAGCAGTCAAGGGGAAAATCAGGCGGCCGGAGCATAGTACTGACCACACTATCTCCCTCGTGTGCCGTATAGTCATGAATCAGATACCTCTATAGTATCTGCCCCTCAGGGCCCTCGTGGCCTGTTACGGAACTGATTTTTATTTTTTTTAATAACTGTTATTATGTATAACATACGTATATTAAAGAAAATACATTTTATAAATAACCCTAAAACATATTTAATAACCTCAAGTGATAAAAACAACTTAAAGCTCTATAGGAAAATCGAGGATGCTGTCCAAAATCTTCTCATACCTCCTCCTCCATATAAATTCACATAGCATAAACCCAGCATGCTCCTCCTAGTCCTGCATTCTATCTTGTTTCTTCGTTCGATCGAAGCCCCAAGAGATTCAACCCTCTGGGTGTGAGCACCTGTTGTCAGGTCCACCAAGTTTTTGGAATGATTCACTAGATAATGTTTATATCCCATACCCTCCACTTTCTTCAGTCCTTTGTATGCCTTCCAGCAATCTGAAGAAATCCTTGTTCCAGCCCTGACTGCCGCCTTAATAGAGAAAGTCGACATTTTAACAGTTCTAAATTTGACTTCCTGATTGTCTTCAGTCCTGATATGGTCACTCATTACGTTTGAGTCAAGATCACAAATGAAACCATAAAAGCAAAGGAAATGAGGTTACCGCGACATATGTTTACATATTTTATAGAGTCATATTTTATTTATTTTCCTAAAATAATCAAAGTTGCCTACTGATAAAATCACTGGAACCCCTTTTCCGAAATAGACCCGAAAATACACAGATTAAAACAACACAACATTACAATGCTTTGGATACCGGGACATAAAGACATAGGCCTAAACACAGACGTGGACAACCACGCTAAAGAGGCTACCTTTAAAGAAAACATTGACATCAGACAATTAACTACACAGGACTTATGTAACATAGCACATACACACATATTACAAGATTGGCTAAATCACTGGTTACGGACAGACAATAAATTGAGAGAAATTAAAAACTCAATCAAAGTCTGGCATGATAATGATTTGTCTTTAAATAGAAGAGACCAAGTTGTCCTGACCAGGCTAAGAATTGGACACTCACTTATAACACATTCATACTTAATGGAAAGACAAGACAGACCCGTGTGCTCCCTGTGTAATGTTCCCCTGACGATAAAACACATACTGACAGACTGCAGAAGGCGAGACAATTTACTCATGCCACACGACTTACACACATTACTCGCAGAAGGTAGCCCACACATCAACAGTATACTACAGTTTTTAAAGAACACTAATTTATACAAAAAAATCTAGCCAATCTCCCTTCTTTTCTTTGTGCTTTCGATTTTAATAGTTTACTTTAATAACCTATAGATCTGATTTAATTAAGCTAATGCACCTTATTTTAGTTATTTTGTGTATTATATTTTCATTGTAACTACAAATGAATTGTGGTTTATATTTGTATTTGTTATCTTTATTCATATGAAGATGTTTGTTTTGTCGCCTATATTGCGAAAACATTAATAAATAAATAAATATTCATATGAATCTTGTAGTATATGCATGTATGTGTGTATATGCTATATTCTGTGTATATATGTATGTGTGTATATGTATGTATGTGTGTATATATATATATATATATATATATATATATATATATATATATATATATATATATATATATGTGTGTATGTATGTATGTATTTGTGTGTGTGTATATATGTATATGTATGTGTGTGTGTATATATTTATATGTGTATAATGTTTGTATATATATATATATATATATATATATATATATATATATATATATATATGTATATATCTTATTTAAGTATAAATGTAAATTGTATCAAAGTGTAAAAAAATTGTATATATTTTATAATCTATATTAGGACTCATAGCCATAGTTGCGGAGCTCTTATAATGAAATAAATAAAAAAAAAAAATGTTTTAGCATGAGAGTCGGCCAACTACTTTTGCAACAAGTACTTCAGAAAAAGTACAAATGATTGTAGAATTTTCTCCGTGCAATCGTTCCGCTTTAGTTCTACTGAATCGTAAGCCTTACACATAAAACAATAAAAACAATTATTTATAATTACATTAGGATGTTTAATTATTAATTTAAAACCTTAAAGTATAATTGACATAATTAATCGGAGACAGACACATAAAGAGCTTTGAGAAAGGGCAGTGCTTTAGACAGATAGCAACCAAGCATAATTAACACATATTATGGATTGTTGATTAGTTAATTACTTTGCGCTTTTCTGACGGGGATGTAATTATCCTCCTCTATTGCCCTTTTACACTGGCCTCTAAATATATCAACCGCCGAAAAATTTCTGGTACGCAACATTGGTAATATTCAATTCGATGAGCCGTTAGTATTTCACCCGTTAAATTTTCATCGATTTCAGCTAGAAGGTACCGAAAATGACCTCAATTAAAACAGGGGGTCACGCTGGAGCTGCATAACTAAGGACATCCCTCAGAATATGGGTAGTGTACACTGTATTCCTGGATAATTTGCTTAAAATAACCTATACATATGGAGGGTTCAGAGCACAACTAGACCAAGTTCATGTTATACAGTTTTCAGAAAATGAATATTATTCGTTTTAATTGCAGCGGCGTTGTATAAATCCTATTTACCAGTATAAGTTTTAAAAAGATTTGAACTTAAACACTGACATTATTTATATATAGCCTTGTTTATAAATTAGTTATAACTTGGACTTGCTTACTTGTGCTCTGATAACAAATGAGAATGTCTTCCAGATGTGTTGCAAGAACTGCGACAAGTGGCAAAATAATGAAGTTAGGACTTAGTCTCCTGTAGCTCTGAAAAGAGCGAGAGAGTTTTAGTAATACTCTTCAACGCCATTACAACATAAAATGCCAAAAATGGACTTGGTCTAGTTGTGCTCTGAACCCTCCAAATATGAAGAGCTCTTTTATATTTGTACTGAACAGCTGACTCAATGTACAGTAGTAACTGGATCTAGCGTCCATGTTCAGCGCTCCTAGTGGTAGAAGTAACAAGTGAGCCAGATTGGCGGCTTAATTTAATTTGAAAGTAATACAGAGCAAACCCCAACTCCTAATGATTCAATTTAGTTTTATTTTTAAAAATACATCATTCTCACTGGATTCTCATGAAATATACTGACTTTCCTTACAATACACCAGAATGAATGATCGGTGTGAGCAACTTTACCTAATTTCTGTCCGGAGTAAGCCTCCCTCCTAATCAACCAATTTTGTTCATATTGACAGCGTATTATCTTTAGATGCCCACTACGTATAACGAGTTCCGTTGAAATACAACAATTGTTATGTTGGCCTACAACTTAGTAATCCAAGTGGACCGATTTTGGTGGTTAACGAAATCGTTCAATCGTTTGTAATACCAAATTTTGTCGCAGCGATGAAGAGAGGAGCGACACCGCTGGAGAAAGAAGCCGTTCCACACAAACATGTGATATCCAGCGATGCAATTTAATATATATATATATATATATATATATATATATATATATATATATATATATATATATATATATATATATATCTTCCATAAGTGCTAAAAGTTTTAGCTCTAAAAAAGAGCCCCGTTAAAATTGTCCTCTCTCTCTCTCTCTCTCTCTCTCTCTCTCTCTCTATATATATATATATATATATATATATATATATATATATATATACATATTAACCATAACACATTAACCTTAAGAGGCACCAAAGGGTATGGAATATGCAGAAAAGCAGTGAATGTTTATATTGAAGTTTTGTTTTCACCTTTCGCCTATAACGAAAATAATGAAAAGATCCAACTAAGTGTACCTGGGTGGTAAATATATATATACATGGCAACGTATTCATCTTCAAGCGCTAATGGCCTAGATTTAGGGGGGGGGGGGGTGAAATTAGCCCCGACCCTTCAGTTTCTGACGCCCCTTTAGGGGTCATCAAATCCCAACGACTCGGCATACCCCAACTTCATTCACCCACCAATTTCAATTGCCTCTATATGCTTCGGGGATCTAGTTAGAAATGTTGGGGAAAACTAAAAACTAAAACTGAAATAACTTTTTAAAATAAACTAAATCTGAACTAAAAAAAAGTCCGACTCGCAGGAACTGCAGCATCTTAGCGCGGTTCCGTTCATGTCCCTAGTGCCATTTGATAAGCTTAGAAAAAAAATAAACTTATTTTTTTTATATATCTTGTGAAATTTGTCAAAATCCTCTCGAACATCTCGAATAAAAGTGATATTAAGGCGTCAGGGACACCGACAGTAGCTAACTTTTACACAGAAGCGGAAATTACAGAATCTGGCTCTCATTCTAAAGCAAAGCTCTATAAATCAATACAAAATATGCCTAATAAAGCCTTTCTAGGGGATACAGAAGCATGGGCGTATATGAGGGGGGGGGCTGAGGGGACTGCAGCCCCTCCCGAAATTTTGAATTGATGATAAAAACTTCTCGTAAAACCCTTAAAAATAAATTAAATAAGATCACTTAGTTCATAAAACATATTTTATTTTACGTGTAATAGCGTTTTAGTTGCCTAAAACTATTCCAAGCTCTAAATATTTATAAAAAGTCAAGATATAGAATAACATACCTAATTAAGTCTATGGAGTAGATACAAATGGACCAAAAACAAGTCTTGAGGAATCTTGTTTTTTTATAATTAAATACTTTTTATCAATATTTAGTATATAACATTTGTTGAAAACTATTGATTGCTAATTGATAAATCGGTTTACAACTAAGTAGTCTTTATCAATATTTAGTATATAACCTTATGTTTGGATCTGAGTTTTTGGGGTGCTCTCCGCCTAGGCTTTGTATTTGTGTCGGCAGATACCTGGGGTATATTTACAGCTCTTGAGGATTAACTCTTAGCAGGTAAATTTCCTGCGGCCCCCTCGTTTTTACGGGCATTGAACTTTAGGAGGATTGGATTTAGGACTTAATATACGTATGTAGACTAAATCATAGCAAGAAGTAATCCTCCGTCGTCGGTTCTTAATTATGTAGACTCGCTAATGTTATCCAATCTTAGATACATCGTATTTAAAATCCACAGCAAAAACACGACATTTCATCAGAATCCCCTGCTGAATAAAACTTATATAGAATAATATGCAAAATAAAGCCTATCTAGTGGATAAAAATAGAGGAAAAAAGCCGTTCGTGGTGGTAGAAAATCTTAAACGTATTTCGCTCAGAATATTGTCTGAATATTCTCCGAAATATTGTCACTAATTTTACGTATCCTGTTTTATAGCCAAATAGATTAATATTCTATAATCAATAAGAAAAATCTACTAACAATAAAAAACTATGTGTAACAGATGAAAATAGGGAATACCAAGAATAATTCTAAAGAACGAAATCAACACCAGTACTGTCACATCTAGATATTCATACGGCATCTTCGAATTCTTATTTGACTACTATAAGCAATTAAAAACACTAGGGAATATGCCAAAGAACTCGGAGTAGGAGCCTCGACAGTTTCAAGACATTTGAAGGAAATCGACAAATCCAAAACTGACATTTCATACGGTATTTCTCCGATTGACATCGCCTAATCAAAACTATCATTAGAACCTTTTTTTTAGAGAATTTAGTAAGCTTTCTAATGGTATTCTTCCGTTTCCCAAATTCTCAACCTTTTTCGAGATATTAAGGAAAGTATACAAAGTTACCAAAACTTTTTTATGCCTGTTAATAAAATATTTTATTCTAACCCTTCCTTAACTCCAAACGCAACCAAAATTTCAACATATTAGTTTTAATGAAAGTAGAACATGCAGTAAATGTTTCAACTGAATCCCTTGATTCTAAGTACCCAAACCAAAAACGGCATTCAAAAATTATTTTTTCAGTTTTCTCGAAAACGGTTAAAGCTATCGCCTTGAAAATGGTTCCATTCGTTTTCCTAGCCCAAGAAGCCTATAAAAAGAGTACTTACAAGCTTATGAACTCAAAAACGTAAGCGTTACGATTTTTTTTGCGCGAATTTCGCCCCAAACGCCATCTTCCAGTGGGCGGATTTTGCTGGTTAACAAACTTGACCTTTCAAATTGGACGACAGATTTTTGCACCAAATTTCATCAAAATCGGACCATCAGGGAAGCCAGAAATGAGCGAACAGACAAATATATATATATATATATATATATATATATATATATATATATATATATATATATATACAAATTTGAACCACCGTTATTTTCGGTCTCTAGGGGTTCTGAAACGCGAAATTTTCTTGTCGGCACTTCCGGATTGTTTCATTGTATCAACCTTATAAGCGGGGTTCCTCCCTATGGGGGAGGGAGGAACCGCGCTAATAAAAAGCAATAAAAAACCAAGGGAAAGAGACAAAAATTACAAAAAGAACGACAAAAACCCGTTCATAAGAACAAAACAGACGTATTTGAAGTTTTAAGCATTTATTTCTCCGATTGACATAACCTAATCAAAAATAGTTTTAGAATAATTTTTGTAGAGAATTTAGTAAGCTTTCAAATAGTTTCAATCCACTTACCACGATTTCCCAACCGTGTTCGAGATATTAATGAAAGTATACGAAGTTTCCAAAACTTTTCATATCTGTTCATAAAATATTTTATTCTAACCCTTCCTTAACTCCAAACGTAACATAACTTTCAACATATTAGTTTTAATGAAAGTAGAACATGCAGATAATGTTTCAACTGAATCCCGTTATTCTAAGTACCCAAACCAAAAACGGTATTCAAAAACTATTTTTCCAATTTTCTCGACAACGGTTAAAGCTATCGCCTTGAAAATGGTTTCATTCGTTTTTCTAGCCCAAGAAGCCTATAAAACGAGTACTTACAAGCTTATGAACTCAAAAACGTAAGCGTTACGATTTTTTCTGCGCGAATTTCGCCCCAAACGCCATCTTCCAGTGGGCGGATTTTGCTGGTTAACGAACTTGACCTTTCAAATTGGACGACAGATTTTTGTACGAAATTTCATCAAAATCGGACCATTCGTCTTCTATTTAGAGAGCGAACAGACAAATATATATATATATATATATATATATATATATATATATATATATATATATATATAATAAATATATACATATATATATATATATATATATACAAATTTGAACCACCGTTATTTTCGGTTTCTAGGGGTTCTGAAACGCAAAATTTTCTAGTCGGCACTTCCGGATTGTTTCATTGTATCAACCTTATAAGCGGGGTTCCTCCCTATGGGGGAGGGAGGAACCGCGCTAAAATTGCAACCTAAGAAACTAAAATTAAATTAATTAATGGATAAAAGATAAACTAAAACTAAAACTAAATCATTAGGAATTGATTACAAACTAAAATAAAGCTTTAGTTTATTTTTACTAAAATAACGTGAATTTTATTGTAAATCATATGTTATTTCAATAATTAAGTAAATTATTAAAACTAATAGAACTTGTTTTCATTTTGTAGGTTGAACTTGTAGTTGTAAATTGTAACCTCATTTTATCCCCATTATAGTTCATGAATAAACAGTCTTTATTTTAAAAAAAATACATACATACCTATTTTTTACTCTTCTTCTGAATCAATGTATGCAATGAACTAATTAGAAAATTAAAAACTAAAATCATAATTTAAGGTCGCTTTTGCTTGAATTAAACTAACTACCATACTAAAACTAAAAATTATACAAATTTAAAACTAAACTAGAACTAAATAACACACGCTCTTCTTTTTCGTACATGGCCACTGCGAATGCGCGAACGCCAGCGGACACTTTTTTGTAACGTTTTTTCCAGTTTAGTCACCGCTAAAGCATATTTATGCTAAAATATATGTGAGTTTATTTTTAGTTAGTGTGGGCTAACGCTAGTTTTCCCGACAATGCTAGTTAGCCCGTGAGTCTGCCAGCAACCACTCATGCTAATTAGCCCGTGAGTCTGCCAGCAACCACTCATGCTAGTTAGCCCGTGAGTCTGCCAGCAACCACTCATGCTAGTTAGCCCGTGAGTCTGCCAGCAACCACTCATTTTTGCACACCACATTGGGCAACAACAGCATCTAGCGGGGTCTCCCCGTGGTCTACTGGCTAGCGCCTTAGATTCATAAGGTTCGATCCCCAGCGGCGGCAGGAATTTTCTCTTCTCACGCCTCGTTGGGAAAATTCCGCGCTGCACCCTGGTTGTCGGCGCTAATGACCTAGATGTTGAAGTGCCGTAATAATTAAAAAAAAAAAAAAAAAAAAAAAAAAATAGCATCCAGTCGCTTCTTTCTCTCGTGCCCGACTAGCAGCACTGAAGCTCCGAACACGCCTACTTGCTACCCCCGCCTATATAAATCCAAAGTATTCCACATGGAATCTCGCTAAGATGACGCAGCTCCTGCGGTTGGGACTTTCATACAAATTCTTCTACAGTACTCTAATCTTGATAAAACTTCACAACAAATCCCGATCTAATTGAACTGAAACCTACATCAAATCAACCCACACACTTGTGTTTGAACCAGCTCACAATGTTGCTAGCTCATTCCCGCACCACCTTCTCGGAACCGATTCGAGAGCAGAGTTCTACAGAATTAATTAATTTTCCGTCAGCTTTTGCAACAACGCTCTCTGATTCCAGTCAATGTTAATTGCTCTTTTCATGAATTTTAATTTCATGAAATGTAAAATAACTACGTTGCTATACAGAGTAATTATATAGAAGTATTTCGAGTGCTTTAAATTGATTATACAATTCTGATAAAACTAATTGTATTAAATTACTAGTTGCTTAAAAAATGTATATACATACTACCAGTATTCCTCCATTTAGGAAAGGAAGATCCTGTTTATATGCGTTAACCGCAAAATAGTGGAATGTATACTTAATAATTAATTTATTAAATGTACATACTCGTTCTACATTTTAGTGGGGTTCCTCCCTCCCCCATAGGGAGGAACCCCGCTTATAAGGTTGATACAATGAAACAATCCAGAAGTGCCGACTAAAAAATTTCGCGTTTCAGAACCCCTAGAAACCGAAAATAACGGTGGTTCAAATTTGTATATATATATATATATATATATATATATATATATATATATATATATATGTATATATTTATTTATATATATATATATATATATATATATATATATATATTTGTCTGTTCGCTCATTTCTGGCTTCCCTAATGGTCCGATTGTGATGAAATTTGGTACAAAAATCAGTCGTCCAATTTGAAAGATCAAGTTCGTTAACCAGCAGAATCCGCCCACTGGAAGATGGCGTTTGGGGCGAAATTCGCGCAAAAAAAAATCGTAACGCTTACGTTTTTGAGTTCATAAGCTTGTAAGTACTCGTTTTATAGGCTTCTTGGGCTAGGAAAACGAATGAAACCATTTTCAAGGCGATAGCTTTAACCGTTTTCGAGAAACTTGGAAAAATAGTTTTTGAATACCATTTTTGGTTTGGGTTTTTAGAATCATGGGATTCAGTTGAAACATTTTCTGCATGTTCTACTTTCATTAAAACTAATATGTTGAAATTTTTTGTTACGTTTGGAGTTAAGGAAGGGTTAGAATAAAATATTTTATTCACAGACATTAAAAATGTTGGTAACTTTGTATACTTTCCTTAATACTTCGAAAAATGTTGAGAATCTTGCGAAACGTAAGATTACCATTAGAAAGCGTACTAAATGCTCTACAAAAATGGTTCTAATAAAAGTTTTGATTAGGCGATGTCAATCGGAGAAAAAAGTGCTTAAACCTTTAAAGTAATTGATTTCGCTTATTCGAACTGTTCTTTTTGTCTTTGATTTTGGTACTTAGAATTATGGGATTCAGTTGAAACATTTCCTGCATGTTCGAATTTCATCAGCACTAATATGTTGAAATTTTGGTTATGTTTGGAGTAAAGAAAGGGTTAGAATAAAATATTTTATTAACAGACAAGAAAAGTTTTGGTAACTTTGTATACTTTCGTTAGTATCTCGAAAACCGTTGACAATCTTGGGAAGCAGAAGGTTACCATTCGAAAGCCTACTAAATGCTCTACAAAAAAAGTTCTAAAGAAAGTTTTAATTAGGCGATGTCAATCGGAGAAATAAGTGCTTAAAACTTTAAAGTAATTGATTTCGTTTATTCGAGCGGTTCTTTTTGACTGTTTTATTCCTTGTTATTTTTAAATTGCTTATAGTCGGATAATGTATTTGACAATAAAACAGATTAAGTAAAATAAGAAGATCAATTTATTGTTAAAAATGTAGCGTTCAAAGAGAGAGATCCCAAGGCTTTCCAAATGCCTCAGAGCGGAGGCCTTTCTGGCCGACTTATGGGATAGCTGACCCATACAGGTAAGATTGTAAATCAAGACCTTTCAAGACTGGTTAGTTTGAGATTTCATTTGGATAGGTGTTTCGCTATTGATCTAAACAAAGTAATAACTGTTTCTATTCTATGCCTTCATAAACACTAGAGATAAGAACGGAACCGCGCTAAGATGACGCAGTTCCTGCGAATCGGACTTTTGTTTTAATGACTAAAAATAAAGACACAATGTTTATTTACACGGACGGATCCAAGACAGCTGAAGGCACAGGCGCAGCAGCTGTAATGGATATAAATACCTTACAGCTTAAACTACCAAAAAGTACTAGTATTTATTCTGCTGAGCTGCACGCCATTCACCTTGCTCTGGGAAATGCACACGACATACAAAAACAAAAGATAACACTATTTACGGACTCACTCAGCTCAATACATGGACTACAAAACATGTACAACGACAATCCCATCATTATGAACATATTAGAACAGATACACCGGACGAATAAAGAAATCACAATATATTGGCTCCCAGGACATGAGGACATAGGAAAAAGCAGTCAAGCTGACGTACTGGCTCGGACAGCTACAAGACAAAACCGACAGGACATAGACAAAGTTACATTACAAGACCTGCAAATCGAAGTAAGAAGGTTTATTACAGAAAAGTGGCAGAAATCTTGGCACATGACGACAGAAAACAAACTTCGCGAAATAAAACAGACGGTAGGTGAATGGCCTTCAAGCAAAAGGGATAATAGAAGAGACGAAGTGATATTATGCCGCTTAAGAATTGGCCATTCCCGACTGACACACTCTTATCTCATGACAAGACAGGACAGACCGACATGTACACAGTGTAACACACCGCTGACTATAAAGCACATACTTACTGAATGTTTACAGCGACAAAACTATGACTTACCTTACAATATGACTGAATTACTCGGCGATGGAAGCAAATATATAGATAACATACTGAACTACCTCAACAAGACCAACCTCTTAAACAAATTATAATTATAATTAAACATGAACAAATTATAACAGGACATACACACATATATGTGTATGTATTTTATTTGTCTTAAAATGTTAAAACTATACAGCCGTACTATACTAAAATCTTACATTTGACAATATAAAACTAACAGGAGTGTGAAACCTCCTTTAACCAACTTAATTGATTATGTGTATAAACTTTATGCATTATTATAATATTGATTTTTCATATATTCAAGTATATTGTAGTATTGTATTCTCTTATAAATAGATGTGTATATAAATTTCAATTTGTATATTTGGCCAAAAATGTGTAAAATAAGATTGTATTTAATTAGATGTATTTAATTAGTTGTACTGAATTAGATGTAATTTTCGTATGTATATTATATATGTAATTTTTGTTCTGAGCGAGTCGCCTTAGTTACGGTCGCTCATAAATAAATAAATAAATAATGACTGGATTAGTTATTTATTTAACATTATGTATGAGCTATTATTTTGGTTAGACCATTAGTTCTATGGCTCAGGATACATGACAGCCGCCAAGGGTACCTTCCTCTGGAAAAATGACTCCCCGGTCATCTCGAAGTTTGCTCTAGGAAAACACTATTACTACCAAATAATATCTCAAAGAGAAGGAAGCTCAAGGCGCAACAACAGGAAACTGACAGTATCCCAAGCGGAAATGGCTCACTAGCCTTCTCAAAGTTCTCTCTAGGAAAACACCATTACTACCAAATAAAATCTCAAAGAGAAGGAAGCTCAAGGCACAACAACAGGAAACTGACAGCATCCCAAGCGGAAATGACTCACTAGCCTTCTCAAAGTTCTCTCTAGGAATCACAAGTTTCTCAAAAGAACAAACAAACAATTTCGAAGTTTCAAACACTTATTTCTCTGATGTACATCGCCCCATTAAAAATTGCTTACAATTTTTTTTTTTTTTTTTTTGAGAATTTAGTAAGCTTTGCAATAGTCACCTTCCACAACTTCACACTAGTTCCTAACCGTTTTCAAGATATTTACGAAAAGGTACGAAGATCCGGGTCTTTTTTCGAAGACCACATCTAGTTACTTTTGAAGTAGCAGTAGTGATTTATAATAGTTACTCGTACTCGCTGATAAGCTTACTGATTAGCTTACAGGTTCTTTGCTGGTTATCTATTACTACTTGACTCGTTATCTACGGTTATAATCCATATTAGATAATGGCAAGCAATATTTATTAATAAAAAGGTTAATAAGTTCAAAATCAATTCTCTCAACTACGAAAAACGTTATTAAGCATTAAAATTAACTGTTTTGCAGGTTATGAAGATAATATAAACAGTGATATTTGTAAACACACATATTTTATTCCTTTTCTCTCTCTCTCTCTCTCTCTCTCTCTCTCTCTCTCTCTCTCTCTCTCTCTCTCTCTCTCTCTCTCTCTTTATGGATATTTTAAATTTATTTAGTATTATGGGCAAACGTGCTAAGCGTTTCCGCTCGCTACGCTCGCTCAAGAAGATGTCAAAACTCTAGTCAATCCAACTCAATAGAATTCTATTAATTTTAGCGACTCTAGTTTTTTTTTTTTTTTTTTTTTTTTTTGTTTTTTGTTTTTTTGTTTTTTCTTTTAATGGCGCATCAACTATTTGGCTATAAGCGCCAAGCGACTCTAGTCTATCCAACTCGCTAAAATTAATAGAAATCTATTAATTTTACCGAATAATAAACCAATCGCTTTTTCTTTGTCAGGAACATCGCGAACTAAATGTAAAAGACCCATTTTTTCTCACTAACATAAGCAGAGCTTTTTCATAAACAAAAGCTAATTCACTGTTGAAGGTTACTTTTCTCCCAGCAAGAACCAATACAATTACTCATCGGAATCCTCCAATAGGAAGGCAAAGGAGTTATGCGCATGCGCTGAATCACTGATACAATCACTAATGCTACTTCAAAAGTAACTGGATGTGGTCTTCGCAAAAAGACCCGAAGATCCCGAAGCCCAATATGTTATTATAAAATATTTTTTCCGAATACTTCCTTTGCTCTAAATGTAACCAGAATTTAAACATCTTAGTTCAGATGAATTTCAAATGTGCAGAAAATATTTCAATTGAATCCCGCGATTCTAAATACAAAAACATTTTTCCTTTTTTCTCAAAAACGGTACCAGATATTAAAAATGGTTTCATCCGTTTTTCTAGACTAAGTAACTTATAAAACGAGTACTTGCAAGCATATAAACTACAAAACGTAAGCGTTACGATTTTTTCCGAGCCAATTTCGCTCCAAAAACCTTGTTCTGGTAGACGAATTCCGTTGGCTAACGAATTTCACTTTCTAAAGCAATCAAAGTATTTATATGTCAAATTTCATTAAAATCAGTCCATTATTGAGCCTGCTAGAGAGTAAACAGACAATATATATATATATTCACACTGACAAATATAAACTATCGGTATTTCGTGACCTGCACTTGGAAATTTTTTATCGGCACCTCGAGGTTGATCTCATAGACGGGGTTTCTTTCCTAGAGGGATTGGGAGGATACGCGCTAAAAATAAATGTTTACATAATTTTGACAATTCTATCAAAAGAAATATTTTATTTTTTGTAATTATCTCAAAAAGGAGAAAAAGAGAATGGTTTCAACTTCAGAGAATATGACATTCGATTAACCTCTTTTGCTGTAGAGCGATGATAATTAATGTTGGTGACATTTCCAACAGAATCCGCTCTGTAATGTCTCCCGCAGACTGCCCTGGTATAAAGATATCCAAGAACAAAGCATTTCCATCCAATGCAGGGGGCTTTGTTGTGAACTTTAGATATCCATAATCATATTCCATATTATACAGCACTTTATATTCCAAATCCTACCCAGCTTTGTGGTGTAGATCACATCTCACTTTATGTTCTGGATAGCTACTTACTATATTATCTAGTAGCTTTTAGCACTTTCCTCCGAAGGAAAGTAGCTATTGAGGTTGGACTCATGACGGAATTTTTGAAAAATTTCTTCGAATCTTTATCGATCCTACCTAGTAGACACCGAAAATGACCCCCGTTAAAATTTATATATATCTATATATATATATATATATATGCATATATATATATATATATATATATATACATATATATGTGTCTGTTAACACGATAGCGGCCAGAGTTTTTGTTTTTTCGTCACGAAACTTGGTATATAGCATTCAATTAGCAAACGATTGAACGAGTTCGTTAACCACCAAAGTCGGTCCACCGGAAGGGGGGGTTTACCCCGAACCCAAAACACTAATTTGACTATGTCAGCCGTAATATTTGTTATATTTCAACGAAACTTGGTATTCGTAGTGGTAATATAGAGAGAAAAGTGAGATATAAAAATGAACTAAATCGGTTCATTAGAAGGGGGGGTTTACTCCGGACCCACAATACCAATTCGCCACTACCAGCCGTGATTTTTGGTATATTTCAACGGAACTCGGTATTCGTAGTGGTAATCCACAGGTAAATAACTGTTGTAAAAATAAACTAAATCAGTTCATTAGGAGGGGGGTTTACTCCGGACCCACAATACCAATTCGCCACTACCAGCAGTGATTTTTGGTATATTTCGACGAAACTCGGCATTCGTAGTGGTAATCTACAGGTAAATATGTGTTGTAAAAATAAACTAAATCGGTTCATTAGAAGGGGGGGTTTACTCCTGACCCAAATTCTTAATATACTCATACCGGTCGTAATTTCTGCTGTATTGTAACGAAACGCGGTATACGTCGTGGGTAACTCATGAGAAAGAAGTGTTGTAGAAATGAGCTGAATCGGTCAATCGGAAAGCGGGGGTTTAATTTTTAATATATTTCAATAGAAAAGCCCGTCAGACGTAGGTTCACAAAGCCGCCGCAAGGAGCGCTTTCTACCACTAGAGTGACTGTATCCTGTTCCTGCGTTAGATCAAAATACGATAATATGAGGTTTTTTGTATTTATTACGAAGTGTAATAGGTACCATGTGTAAACATAACTCTGGAAGCAAATTATTAATTGATCAGTTACTCATTACAAATTTAAAAGAGAACTATTCATGTTTTTATTTTATTTATGTAGGATATTTTAAGCAAATTGTTCTGGAAAGCAATCTACACTACCCAAATTCTGAGGAAAGTGCTTAGTTATGCAGCTCCTGCGTGACGGACTTTTTATTAATCTATTGTCTCGGGGACAACAACTTATCAACAAAATTGAAAAACAGTAACTTATATATGGATAACAAAATAAATAATTTAAAATGTCTTCACACAAGGTATTTGTATTTAAAAAACTACAGTCCACATGTTTTTGACAAAAGGGAGCCCATCGTTCAATTAATCTCTAAATAAACCTCCACTTCATTTGAATAGATATAATGCTTACTAAATGTAGAAGTCCTCGTGTAAGAATTAAATCTTTAGTCCGTTGGGGGCTGAGGAAAGAAATCGCAAAAAATCAACGTGAAAAATAGAAGCGCGATATTGTACGTCCAGAAAGTATCTTCTTTCAATAAATTTAGTGAATTAAATCACTGTTTTTTAAAGTAAATGTTATCTATTTTATGATGGCATAATTAGAATTTAATTATTTTGAACAGTTTTTGAGCAATCCATTCTTATTCAATAAAAAACATTACTGCGTTAAAAAAAAAGAACATTGGACATAACTGCTTTTCCCTTCGGAATCTGACCATACTTCTAATGAAGATTTTTTCTTGGAAATGACGTCCTCCTCTTTCACCCCTGTATCGGCGGACCAATGGCGTATAAGCTCCCTGGTTTTAGTTAGTGTTAGTCCCAACTAACTCTAAGGAGCTTCAACACCATTGGTCCGCCGCACAGTGGTCAAAAATAGCCAAAAAGCTCTCAAAACTTGATTTTTTGAAGTATTTTCACCGAACCCATTCGCCTTAAATATATGTTGAATACCTCGTGAGAGTACCTCGTTAAGTGCCTCTTGAGTTGTAGGCCTCCACCGTTGATTGCAGGACGGTGGTTAATCATTGAAGTACTTGAAACGAAGATAGTTTCCCAAATCCTCATGTACCGAAATCGTTCCTTCAACTTTACTTTTTCAGACCGATAAGGTTGACGCATGTTTTAATGGGATGTTCGAAGAGCAAAAAAAATATTTTTGTATTTTTCGAATCGCCTTCATGGACGGGGATACTGAAAAAGTAAAATAAAATTACACGTATCAAATTTCGTTTTGTCATATAGCTTTTGCGTCTCTCTCGCTTCGGGCTTAAATATTCCGTGGGCATGTATAGAGAGACCCCAGACTGAAATTAGCTGCATAAGTCTGCCTACTTCGGTGCTAGAGGTGAACGAACTCGGTAAATGACTAACAGACAGACGCGCGTTATCTCTATGTAAACATTGGAATCAAATCGAAGACAGATTTTTTTCTCCAGAACTCAAGTCAGAGGTGACTGCAAAAAATGTCTGAAGTGATCCGAGTGGAAAATCGTGTCCTAGTTAAAATATTGTTGAATTCAAACGACAAAAGTGTACTTTCGGTATCCGAGTATTTGACAGATCAATTTCCAATAGCCGATGAGCATATTTCGTTACTCCTACGGAAATTATCTCAAACTGTTGTGCTGAAATTTTAAAAACAGTTGGCTGAGATAGGAGCAGATGTATTTTTTTTAATTGGTTTGACCCCCTGAGCCCAGCCGAGTGCAGTTCAGAGGCGGGGGCGACCACAAAAAAATTTGTCCTATGAGTGACTTATCAATACCTTCATTGTAGTTAGAAGACTGGTAAGTGTGCACAATTTCAGGTTTCTAAATCAACAATATCAAATGTTATTGAGTTTTGAGCGCTTTTTCGCGGTTTTTGACCACTGTGCGCCGATCCGATGGCTAGGCCAAATCCAACCCATGAACGAGTCACAAGAAGATAAAAAATCTTTAGTGCTTGCAGGGATTTGAACTTAGGTCCTCCAGCATACTAGTCTAGTGTTTTACCACTGAGCTAATTTTGCCCCCCTATATATATATATATATATATATATATATATATATATATATATATATATATATATATATATATTTTTAGATGGAACGGCATTTTTCTCCAGCGGTGGTACTCCTCCTCACTTCTTCCCGGAATATTTCGATGGATTCATCTCCATCTTCTTCAGCCAGGTACTTGTTTCTTCCTCGGTGGTAGCCAAGGGAATGACATTTTTCTCGATCTGGGCTCCTTATCTCCACTCTATAGATAAGGAGCCCAGATCGAGAAAAATGTCATTCCCTTGGCTACCACCGAGGAAGAAACAAGTACCTGGCTGAAGAAGATGGAGATGAATCCATCGAAATATTCCGGGAAGAAGTGAGGAGGAGTACCACCGCTGGAGAAAAATGCCGTTCCATCTAAAAATACTATCCCAGCGACGAAAAATAACATCAAACATATATATATATATATATATATATATATATATATATATATATATATATATATATATATATATATATATGAGCTATCAGGCTAAAATTAAATAGCGTAGTTGTTTAACGCATTGATTGGAAGCGCTGAAACAATTTCCAAACCACGCAAATATGCAGACCTGCATTCACAAATACTCATACACACAGCCACGAGGTGACATACCGAGCCTCACGCCAGCATTCCGGCAGAACGCTCTAAATATCAGAGCCATCTACCCGAATCGAATTTCAAAGGAATTTTGCCGAATCCATCAGCCGAGCAGCCCTTGATATTGTTAATTGCCCCCCCCCTCCCCGCCGACCACTTTCATTTCGACTCGCCTTTTCCAGAAATTCGACGAGTTCGCGTGTAGCGTTTCAATTCCAACTCTACATTCCCGCTTCCATTTTAGTTTAATTATTAAAAATATACGATTGTTTTAATTTTAATTTAGCGCTAAACAGAAATTGCCTTGGAGATTCGTGAAATTTAAATGCATTCTAGGAATCTGAAAGAACTGAATTCCACGTTGTCGCCCAAATATAGAACTGTTTGAGACTAGTTTAAAATAAATCACGCTTTCTCTCTTCTCCACACACACACACACACACACACACACACACACAAACACACACACACACACACACACACACACACACACACACACACACACACACACATATATATATATATATTCCACTTTTTCTTGTTTCTTTTTCTGGCAGGGGGTCGATAAAGTAGTACACACTTTTTTCACTTTAACTACTTTATTTTGTATGTTTCGCCCGAAATGTTTCGTGCATTTTCGCACCTCTTCAGGGGCTTTCCTATTCAACAATAATTTTTGTAAATCTTAAACTTATAATTTTTGTATACTACTATATATCTATCCTTTCCTTAAATAAATTTACTTATGAACATATAATATTTTATCTTAATCTTTATCCTACCTTATCAGAAAGTCCTCTCGTCGTGTTGTCTAGCTTGAGTCAGGCGTAATACTGAAAAGTCATCTGTGGTAATGAATATGGCTGGTTTGTATCGATTTTTTAGCTATTTCAATGGTATCGATTATTGGTAAAAGAAAAAAGGTTTTCGTGAGATTTAATTTATAATACTGTGAAAAATTTGGTGCACATTCTTTAAATCTGTTTTTTGTTTATGGCGGTGTTTGAATTTTTAATTATATAGATATTTTCTTTGATTTTTTTTTAGTGTGTTCCTTTCTTTATTTAAAATGTGAACGTCCCTAAAATTAAAGTTATGTTAGCACTTTCCTCCGAAGGAAAGTAGCTATTGAGGTTGGACTCATGACGGAATTTTTGAAAAATTTCTTCAAATCTTTATCGATCCTACCTAGTAGACATCGAAAATGACCCCCGTTAAAATTTCTATATATCTATATCTATATATACATATATATATATATATATATATATATATATATATATATATATATATATATATATATATATATATATATATATGCATATATATATATATATATATATATATATATATATATATATATATATATATATGTGTGTGTGTCTGTTAACACGATAGCGGCCAGAGTTTTTGTTTTTTCGTCACGAAACTTGGTATATAGCATTCAAACTTGGTATTAGCAAACGATTGAACGAGTTCGTTAACCACTAAAGTCGGTCCACCGGAAGGGGGGGTTTACCCCGAACCCAAAACACTGATATGACTATGTCAGCCGTAATATTTGTTATATTTCAACGAAACTTGCTATTCGTAGTGGTAATATAGAGAGAAAAGTGAGATGTAAAAATGAACTAAATCGGTTCACTAGAAGGGGGGGTTTACTCCGGACCCACAATAGCAATTCGCCACTACCAGCCGTGATTTTTGGTATATTTCGACGAAACTCGGTATTCGTAGTGGTAATCTACAGGTAAATATAAACTAAATCGGTTCATTAGAAGGGGGGGGGGGTTACTCCGGACCCAAATTCCTAATATACTCATACCGGTCGTAATTTCTGCTGTATTGTAACGAAACGCGGTATACGTCGTGGGTAACTCATGAGAAAGAAGTGTTGTAGAAACGAGCTGAATCGGTCGATCGGAAAGCGGGGAGTTTAATTTGTAATATATTTCAATAGAAAAGCCCGCCAGACGTAGGGTCACAAAGCCGCCGCAAGGAGCGCTTTCTACCACTAGAGTGACTGTATCCTGTTCCTACGTTAGATCAATAATAAACACAACAATAAATACGATAATATGAGGTTTTTTGTATTTATTACGTAGTGTAATAGGTACCATGTGTAAACATAACTCTGGAGGCAAATTAATAATTGATCAGTTACTCATTAAAAATTTAAAAGAGAACTATTCATGTATAATAAAACCATCTGAACAATATTGTAGTGCTTTCAGTACAATTTCTCTTGAATCTAATGTGTCTATTTAATCTCAGACATAACCTTAGCTCACTTTTACGACAGAACTTATGGATCCACTAACAGAGCGATGAAGGGTTCGGAAGTACCTACTACTTGATTATAAATTGATTAATAATGTCTAACAATTTATTTTTTGATGTTGTTGTTAATTATAAATTATTTTGATGCAGTTTATTTCAATTTTATTTCAACAGTCAATGTCTGACTAAGGAGTGCTGGCCTTTCATTGCTAAGAGCTATCTACTCGCAGGCTGTGGTGCTGGCATCTGTTGGCTGCTTCACGAATTACTTCAAATTCACACCGTTTGACTGATCTTGACGTAACTTGGTACACAGGTAACCTTTATACGGGGAGTGTCATAGGCAGAAAGTAGGTGTATGGTATGCCGGAGAACAGCTAGTATGTATATATGTATATATATATATATATATATATATATATATATATATATATATATAACTATTAGATGAAATGGGTTCTCCCTCCAGCCATGCTCCTCCTCTCCTACTTCTTTCTACGATATTTCGCTGGATTCCTCTCTAGCTTCGTCAAGTAATTTGTTTTCGTACTTAGTGATAGCCCCAGTATTCCCTTGACTACAAACAAGTAGGGAACTAATTCTCTGACGAAGCTGGCACTGTAGCCAGCGAAATATCGCAGGAAGACGTAGGAGAAGGGAGGCCCCGCTTAGGATAGTAGCAGTTCCATAAAATGTGATTTTATACTCAGGGAAGTAAAACTTAAACTTTAAAATATTATTTTTATTCATCATTCTGAATAATAAAAGCCTCCGCCTATAAAAAAAAAATAACATCCTACAATCAAAACAATGCGCTCCTAGTGGTAAAAGTAACAACCAATAACATTTTCGACGTTTGGCGGATGAATAATCCTTCTGAAAGACTACAATAATATTACAATATGATTCATAACTTGGTCGGGCGCAATTCATCTGATAGATGAAGTACACAAACATCTATCTAACTTCATTGTAATAAGTAAACAATTTTACTGACACAATCAAGTTTAATAAAACATTCTTTTTATCTTTCTGACTTGTTCCAATGTATTAGGTGTTATTATTATTTTATTTCTTTTTTTATTTCAATTTTTTTTTACTTCTCATTAATTTTACAATGTATTTGTTTAATAATTACAACTGGAAATGTTCCTATATAATTCAAGGGGTCGGGGAACCCTGGATTGACACAGTGGGGTGAAAAATACCCCACAGTTTGTTCTATGGCGTGTTTATTAAATTCTGTAAATATTAGAGACTCCCTCCTTCTTCCTAAATAATCGGAAGCGTATTAACTGATTTATATGGTTAATATAAACAATGCCAGTTGTCTGCTAATCGCTGCATGAGAAGGTCGCGAGTAGTGTATGGGTTATTTTTTACCCCACGGTGTATACGGGGGGTATATCTTCACGGGTCGATTACTTTCATGTTGCGGCTTTCCAAGTGACAAAATGGCCTGAAAACTGCCCAGAAAAGATGTTCTCTTTGATTTGCACTACCAACTGGTGAAAGCTGATGTGACAGTTAGTGTCCAACTGGAGAACTTACCAAAACCACTGAAGACACTGATGCTTGTTGTTTTGGAAGATAAATCACCTCCTGATGTACCTTCAACATCTTTCGTTATCTTTTAGAAACATGTGAAATGTTTATTTTGTAACAGAAAAAACTTAGGAAGACGAAAATGCAATGTTCTGTGTGTAGAAGGGCCATGCACACCGATCACCAAAAAGTGTTAAATGTTAACGAGTCTCAATTGGACAGAACATTGTATTTCTCTTAAGTTCCTATTTTTTATGGCTTCTGATTACAGGATAATTATTTGGTGTATGAACAATATTGAGTTTTAGGATTTCCTAGCTATTTTGTGAATTTTAATTAATATTCGGCAGATTTACTCCTGAATTTATTTCTTGATGTTCCTGCTCTATACGTTGCTCTTGCATAAAAAAGCAAAAGAAAAAGTTGAAATGTATTTAGTTTATATATTTTCGAAGTATGCGGTATAATTTACCCCACGGTTTCATTAACGTAGATGTCAATGGCAATGTCAATCCAGGGTTTCATTAACGTAGATGTCAATGGCAATGTCAATCCAGGGTTTCATTAACGTAGATGTCAATGGCAATGTCAATCCAGGGTTTCATTAACGTAGATGTCAATGGCAATGTCAATCCAGGGTTTCATTAACGTAGATGTCAATGGCAATGTCAATCCAGGGTTTCATTAACGTAGATGTCAATGGCAATGTCAATCCAGGGTTTCATTAACGTAGATGTCAATGGCAATGTCAATCCAGGGTTTCATTAACGTAGATGTCAATGTCAATCCATGGTTTCATTAACGTAGATGTCAATGGCAATGTCAATCCAGGGTTTCATTAACGTAGATGTCAATGGCAATGTCAATCCAGGGTTTCATTAACGTAGATGTCAATGGCAATGTCAATCCAGGGTTTCATTAACGTAGATGTCAATGGCAATGTCAATCCAGGGTTTCATTAACGTAGATGTCAATGGCAATGTCAATCCAGGGTTTCATTAACGTAGATTTCAATGGCAATGTCAATCCAGGGTTTCATTAACGTAGATTTCAATGGCAATGTCAATCCAGGGTTTCATTAACGTAGATGTCAATGGCAATGTCAATCCAGGGTTTCATTAACGTAGATGTCAATGGCAATGTCAATCCAGGGTTTCATTAACGTAGATTTCAATGGCAATGTCAATCCAGGGTTTCATTAACGTAGATGTCAATGGCAATGTCAATCCAGGGTTTCATTAACGTAGATGTCAATGGCAATGCCAATCCAGGGTTTCATTAACGTAGATGTCAATGGCAATGTCAATCCAGGGTTTCATTAACGTAGATGTCAATGGCAATGCCAATCCAGGGTTTCATTAACGTAGATGTCAATGGCAATGTCAATCCAGGGTTTCATTAACGTAGATGTCAATGGCAATGCCAATCCAGGGTTTCATTAACGTAGATGTCAATGGCAATGTCAATCCAGGGTTTCATTAACGTAGATGTCAATGGCAATGTCAATCCAGGGTTTCATTAACGTAGATGTCAATGGCAATGTCAATCCAGGGTTTCATTAACGTAGATGTCAATGGCAATGTCAATCCAGGGTTTCATTAACGTAGATTTCAATGGCAATGTCAATCCAGGGTTTCATTAACGTAGATGTCAATGGCAATGTCAATCCAGGGTTTCATTAACGTAGATGTCAATGGCAATGCCAATCCAGGGTTTCATTAACGTAGATGTCAATGGCAATGTCAATCCAGGGTTTCATTAACGTAGATGTCAATGGCAATGCCAATCCAGGGTTTCATTAACGTAGATGTCAATGGCAATGTCAATCCAGGGTTTCATTAACGTAGATGTCAATGGCAATGCCAATCCAGGGTTTCATTAACGTAGATGTCAATGGCAATGTCAATCCAGGGTTTCATTAACGTAGATGTCAATGGCAATGTCAATCCAGGGTTTCATTAACGTAGATGTCAATGGCAATGTCAATCCAGGGTTTCATTAACGTAGATGTCAATGGCAATGTCAATCCAGGGTTAAAAAAAAACTCGTTGAAGTTTTATTTTACATTTTGAACGAAAGATCAAACCCCACAATAAATGCTTCTATCCCTTTACTAATGTCACTAGGGATATGAACGGAACCGCTAAGTTTCCGCAGTTCCTGCGAGTCGGACTTTATAAGAATGAACACTTCATTAATAATAAACAAATAATTTTATAATAATTATACAATTATTAGTAAGTGCATATCAACATTAATTATAAATGTTGATATCTACTTCCTTTCAATTAATACCGACATTATAATTCAAGGTTTTAAATATCTTCTGAATGTTTGAAATTACTCTCCTGGAAATTAGGAATTATGCTAATTTAGTGTAATATTAATTTACATCTGCTAAATGATTAATCATACTTTCGAAACCCACAATTACCCGTTATTTTGTGTAATTGCCTTCAATTTATTAATTAGTAAATTATACATTATTCTAAAAATATAAACATGCCTGCCATAATATGACTTAATAGCATGCTATTCACTCTGACAGAATCTAATGACGTATGAGATGTTTGGTTCTTTATTTCTCTTTATGCTTTGTCCCGCTTCACAGTGGGGCGAAACGACGACATATCATCGTGTTTCAACTAAATATCAACCGATTTCAATATTTTTTTATTTATATATATATATATATATATATATATATATATATATATATATATATTTTGGTTTTTATGAAAGCTAACAAAACTTCGTCTAGCCACATTTTTGATCCCCTTGTTTATTAAATTACGTGTAAATAAATCAGCAATGATATTGTTGAACTTAAACATTCAAGCCCTATTTAGACTTAGGAATTGGCGAGTTGAATGAAATATTATTTTATGTTTAATTGCAAAACTTAAACATTCAAGCCCTATTTAGACTTAGGAATTGGCGAGTTGAATGAAATATTATTTTATGTTTAATTGCAAAACTTAAACATTCAAGCCCTATTTAGACTTAGGAATTGGCGAGTTGAATGAAATATTATTTTATGTTTAAGTGCAAAACTTCGTGGATTTACCTTCTTTAAACGTAATTTTATAAACATGGGAAACAAAAAACCCAAATCTGTTTTTTTTCCAAGTCTAATCAGGATGTGAATGTTTAATTTCAACAATATCAGTGCCGATATTAAGTTAGATGAAAACTAAAATATTATTTTATGTTCAATTGTAAAAGTTGGTGAATCATTTATGCGTAATTTAATAAACAAGGGAAACAAAATGGCTTAACGAAGTTGTACTAAATTTGATTAGCTTTCATTTAAAAAAATATTCATTGAAATTGGTTAACATTTGGAAGCTGTAGCCTTTTTTGAAACACGAAATTTTGCTGTAAAAAAGTGTTCCGGTAGGCAGATTTTTGAGGCTGTCAGAGCGCGAACAGACAAATATATATACAGTAGAACTTGGATAATTCGAACCTCTAGGGACCGATAAAAAAGTTCGAATTATCCAAAATTCGAATTAAAAAAGTTTGTGAATATAAAGGGGTAAAACATCGATTTTCATATTTTCTCATTTTTTAAATTAAAAAAATACATACATTTTATTTAAAGAAAAACAAACATTTCATAAATTAATGATTACTTACATAAGTAATAAATAATTTATCAAAAAAGTAAAAATAAAAGTCTATTGTTTTGAAAAAAAGACATTTTCATGGCCAAGAATTGTTTCTTTATTTTTCAGGTAAGTTGGTAAAGTATTAGGAGGAATCCCTTGGCAATTTCAGATTTTTTCTTTATTCCTTTTACAACTTCTTTAATCGCAGCCAGCTATTTTCGCTGACAACGCTAAAGTTTTATAACTTCTAGGCTTCCACATCCTATATCAAAAACTCACAGAACTGCACTGTACACAAGAAATTCAAGGAACTAACAATACAACAGATCTAGGTACTGACTGACTTATAACTGAATAAGAAATGAGATGGGAAGGATGGTGGAAGGAAATTCTAGGATAAAACGACAGGATGGTGTATGTAACTACAACCCCTGGAAGGGAGGAACCGCGACCCACCACTTTGCATCATCCGTATCATTGCTATGTATATATATATATATATATATATATATATATATATATATATATATATATATACAATTTTGAACCACTTTATTTTTGTGATCTAAGGGTTCTGTGACCTGAAATTCTTTTGGCCGGCACCTCTGCAATGCGTCTTCTGGTCGACGTCACTTCTCCCCCCCCCCTATGGAGGAAGAAGTTTAACGCGCTAAAATAATAATACAGGAAATACTTTCCCTCGCCGGAAAAGGAGACATCCTTGTTATTGGGCGTGTTAGAGATGACAGCCAGCCAGCTGGGCGCTGGGATTACCATAGCGACCACATGACGTTTGATGCCCACGTGTTGCATTCCGCTTAATCATCCTTTATTTATCTCCCCATTATCTATACTCATCATACCTCCACGTCTTTATGGCTTTCTTCCTCATTACCTGACGTAATTCGCCGCAAGCAGGATTCGTTGGAAACATAATGATTTCATCCTTACCTACGTTTCCTCATAACCTGGAAACCTGATGCGTAGGTTTCAATCATTCCTAATTCTTCTTATTCCAAACCTTTTTTAAGATTCGTCGTTTTAATAATTCTTTCCGGAAATATAATGAAATAAATAATATATTAGTAATCTCTATATATAAAAATCACCTGTATGCTTGTCCATCTGTTTGTCTGTTTGTTTCTTATACAAAACCACACCGTTTGGCCGATTTTGACCAAACTTGGCACACAGGTAGGTCTTGATACGAGAAACCTCCTAGGCTAGGTCAAAATAGTCAAATTTCAAAATTTGGTCAAAAGTTTTGTTGAAAGAAAATTGGTTACACTGAACCATTCAGATTCTGACGGCCATTTCGAATCGACATCCATTTTGAATAGAGACTAAAAATTTATTTGTTGATGTTGTTGATAATTAGAATAACTCGAACTCATTGATGACTTTACATCATTATATAATCATGTAATGCAGTTTATTTCGACAGTCAGGAGCGCTGGCCTTTCTCTGATAAGAGCTATCTACTCGCAGGCTGTGGTGCTGGCCTCTGTCGGCTGCTTTAGGAATCACTTGACAGATATGTACAAATACACACCGTTTGACCGATTTTGACGTTACTGGGTATACAGGTAGATCTTGTTATGGGGAGTGTCATATGCAGAAAGCAGGTGCAGCAGGGCACGCCGGGGAACAGCTAGTTTGCAATAAAATATGTCTATACGATTAGGATTTGTTTTTGACAAGGGCGATAAACAGTATAGTCCTTACACCCTTTGTTTGTGTTCTACAGATCATTGGGAATAAAATAAATAGCTAAATTCAAAAGAAATTGGCTGAATAATTTGATGAAGGGTACTCAATCCTTTACTTCGCTCATTCTATAATTGTATGTATTAATATACTAATTCCTTATAGTTATTAAGTTGTTGCCTGTAGCCTAATTATACCTATAGTACTTATCTATACACACTAACATACATATATATTTACAGTATTTACAGTTTTACTTGCAAGTTTTTGCTTGTAAAAGCAGTTATTTGCCAAAATTGATACAATATAGACTATAAATAATATACAATATATACAGTATACATATATATTTACAGGCTATTTCCATTTTTTTCTTTTTTTTTTTTTCTTTTTTTTTAATATATTTTTTATCTTTTTTTTTCTCTCTCTCTCTTTCCCCCCCCCCCCCTACAATATACATATATACAACATCCACACACACACATATATATATATATATATATATATATATATATATATATATATACACAAATACACACAAATATATCTATATTATTTCTCCAGCTAGAGGGAAGAAGGTAATATAATATAATAAAAATGTAGTTTCAAATTGTGCTCTTAAATTTTATAAGTATTTTTCTATTATTATTAATATTTTATTCTATTTTTTTCGTTTGTTGAACACATATAGCTATGTAATAATAACCATATATTTTAATATGATTTAACAGCAGCAGTTCATTCATTATTATTTTTGATGAAAAATAGTCTTCATCTTTTCTAATTTTAGGTTATAGATATATTTTCACATTATCAAGTATTCAAATCGATTTAATTAGGTCAATTCGTAGTAATGATGGGCAATTCTCGGATGAGAATCGACTCGAATCTATATTAAATACGAATTCCGTAGGTAGTTGTAGGTAATGGTGAAATCGACCAATATCGAAAGCGATCTATATCGATGATAGATCCATATCGAAGATCGATCAATATCGATGATCGATCCATATCGAAGATCGATTAATATCGTAGATCGATCCATATCGAAGTTCGATTAATATCGAAGATCAATCAATATAGATGATCGATCCATATCGAAGATCGATTAATATCGATGATCGATCTATATCGAAGATCGATTAATATCGTAGATCGACCCATATCGTAGATAAATCTTCTGAGCCTAGAAGATCGATCTTTCGAATCGATCTGAACGCACCAATATTTTTTGTTGATCGATCTTTTCATTTCGATTCCCATCGATTCAAAAGTTCGATTCATATTCGACAATCGCCCATCACTAAAATACTCCTTATAATTTGTAGACTAAGGAGGGCCTTACTTTGCGCATAGCTTGCCCCTTAATGTTAAAAATTTAAATCTCTTTATTTTATATTTGTAATGTCAGACTCCTAGATTTATTTATAATTTTTTGAAGGTATGACTTGATATTAATATTGTCTAATGTTTGATTACAATATTTGATTATGTTCACTAATTAATAATTTCACAGTATTAATAGATTTCATCATAACATGTTCCACAAATAATATTACAAAAAGTCACGTAGGAGCTGCATAACTAAGCACTTTCCTCAGAATTGGTTAGTGTCGTGTGCATTCTTGAATAATTTGCTTAAAATAACCTAGATAGATAAACATTTGTTATGAGCAGCTGTTTCAATTATTAATTTTGTAATTAATTTCCTTCTAGAGTTTTGTGTATGCAGGGTACTACACTAAGTAATAAGTACTCAAAGCTTTACATTTTGATCTATTGATCTTGATGAGTTTCGCGAACCTACGTTTGGCGGAAGAATTCAATTGAAGCATAGTACAAAGTAACACCCCCCCCCTTCCGATAGAGCCCTATTACGCTGGAACAGCAACATTGCAACCCCAACTTCTAACATACTCAGTAATTTGTTGCTAATTTGTTGCTAATTTGTTACACTATTTTCAAATTTGTCGCTCCAGCCGTTTCCGAGAAAACGTGGCTGTGCTACCGTAATATTACGCCAGCACAGCCACCCCTGTAACTTTTGATCTAATTGTCTGACGAAATTCAGATTGGTACGAGAATTTGTTGCTAATTTGTTGCTCTAGAATGACACCAATCACGAATTTGTCACTCCAGCCGTTTCCGAGAAAACGTGGCTGTGCTAGCGTAATATTACGCCAGCACAGCCACCCCCGTAACTTATGATCTAATTGCCTGACGAAATTCAGATTGGTACGAGAATTTGTTGCTAATTTGTTGCTCTAGAATGACACCAATCACGAATTTGTCGCTCCAGCCGTTTCCGAGAAAACGTGGCTGTGCTACCGTAATATTACGCCAGCACAGCCACCCCTGTAACTTTTGATCTAATTGTCTGACGAAATTCAGATTGATACGAGAATTTGTTGCTAATTTGTTGCTCTAGAATGACACCAATCACGAATTTGTCGCTCCAGCCGTTTCCGAGAAAACGTGGCTGTGCTAGCGTAATATTACGCCAGCACAGCCACCCCCGTAACTTTTGATCTAATTGTCTGACGAAATTCAGATTGGTACGAGAATTTGTTGCTAATTTGTTGCTCTAGAATGACACCAATCACGAATTTGTCGCTCCAGCCGTTTCCGAGAAAACGTGGCTGTGCTACCGTAATATTACGCCAGCACAGCCACCCCTGTAACTTTTGATCTAATTGTCTGACGAAATTCAGATTGGTACGAGAATTTGTTGCTAATTTGTTGCTCTAGAATGACACCAATCACGAATTTGTCGCTCCAGCCGTTTCCGAGAAAACGTGGCTGTGCTAGCGTAATATTACGCCAGCACAGCCACCCCCGTAACTTTTGATCTAATTGTCTGACGAAATTCAGATTGGTACGAGAATTTGTTGCTAATTTGTTGCTCTAGAATGACACCAATCACGAATTTGTCGCTCCAGCCGTTTCCGAGAAAACGTGGCTGTGCTACCGTAATATTACGCCAGCACAGCCACCCCTGTAACTTTTGATCTAATTGTCTGACGAAATTCAGATTGATACGAGAATTTGTTGCTAATTTGTTGCTCTAGAATGACACCAATCACGAATTTGTCGCTCCAGCCGTTTCCGAGAAAACGTGGCTGTGCTAGCGTAATATTACGCCAGCACAGCCACCCCCGTAACTTTTGATCTAATTGTCTGACGAAATTCAGATTGGTACGAGAATTTGTTGCTAATTTGTTGCTCTAGAATGACACCAATCACGAATTTGTCGCTCCAGCCGTTTCCGAGAAAACGTGGCTGTGCTAGCGTAATATTACGCCAGCACAGCCACCCCCGTAACTTTTGATCTAATTGTCTGACGAAATTCAGATTGGTACGAGAATTTGTTGCTAATTTGTTGCTCTAGAATGACACCAATCACGAATTTGTCGCTCCAGCCGTTACCGAGAAAACGTGGCTGTGCTAGCGTAATATTACGCCAGCACAGCCACCCCCGTAACTTTTGATCTAATTGTCTGACGAAATTCAGATTGGTACGAGAATTTGTTGCTAATTTGTTGCTCTAGAATGACACCAATCACGAATTTGTCGCTCCAGCCGTTTCCGAGAAAACGTGGCTGTGCAAGCATAATATTACGCCACGAGTTCGGACGCATAGCGCAGGAAATCACGTGACCTTGAGCAAGTTTTTTCATTAAGGTCATAATTGGTTCGACAAATACGACCGATATTCCATTTTTCCTATATATTTAAGCCGAAATCGCCCTGAGAACACTTTGAAGTGAGTAACGAATATTTTAAGGTGAGTTGTAATTCCCATGATTTTCGTAGATGATGAAACGTCTGTGTATGTAATTAAACCCTAATTTTTCATATTGTTTATATGGGTGTATATAAGGGGGGGGGGGGCTTAGGGGCTGCAGCCCCTCCCGGAATTTTGATTTCATGGTAATAACCAGAGACCGAAAATAACTATTTTTATTTCAAATGAGTTTCACTTAACCTTTAATTTTTATTATTAGGAAATAAAAATAGAAATTCCATCGTAATTGATAATATCAATTAGATATAAAATATATTATATTTTACTATTTAAAAAAAAATGTTTAATAATTTTTATTTCAAAACCTTAAAAATAAAAATTATTTGAATAATGTTATTTCGACATTTTTTTATAACAATTTTTAATAACCTTTTTTTTTTACTTTAACTTTAAACATTATTTTAAATAATAAAAAAAAATTAATGCTATAATAAATAGAAAGTAATGCACAAAAACGAAGTCTATAATATACAATATATACTCATACAAATCAATTGGATTTAGAGGAACTTTGATTCACTGACATAAGCAAATAACTTCTATTAATCAAAAGGTTTCAAATCAAGTATTTATTGATTTATTCCGAGGATAAGAGATATTTAATAAATGAGTTTCACTTTACCATTAATTTTTATTATTGTGAATTAAAAATAAAAATTCCATCGTAATTGATATATTTCATTATTTTTTTAAAACAATTTTCCAATAATTCTTATTTTAAGAACTTAAAAATAAAAATTATTTCATAACAGTTAATTATTAATTTTAAAAATATAAATTATGAAGTAATTTTCATTTTTTTAATTAAATCATTTTTAGGAAACATTTAATTTTGATTTCGGTCCTTGATAAAAACTTGTCATTAAACCCTTAAAAATATATTAAATAAGATCACTTAGTTCATAATACATATTTTATTTTACGTGTAATAACGTTTTAAGGTGCAAATGACCACTCACCGTAGATGCACAAAAAAAAATAAATAAATAAAAATAGCGTTTTAGTTGCCTAAAACTAT
This sequence comes from Gonocerus acuteangulatus, assembly GCA_946811695.1. Lineage (NCBI taxonomy): Eukaryota > Metazoa > Arthropoda > Insecta > Hemiptera > Coreidae > Gonocerus > Gonocerus acuteangulatus. The sequence goes on along the minus strand of OX328127.1, from coordinate 78,445,399 downwards.
TCCAATCTCTAAATTTTTAGTATTCCATACCCTGGAAATGGTCTCAGCCCCCCCCCCCCCCCGAAATTTTCCCTGCCCCGTGGGGTGAGTTCGGACATGCATCAATTATACCCGCGTCCTCTTGGCTAAAAGGAAAACAGTATTTATTCCAAAGAGGCTTTGAAAAATGTGATTGACGATGTCAAATCCAAGAAGAAGACTCTGAGAGAGGCAGTAGATCGATTTAGGTATTTTGTTGTTTCTTTATTTATTATTTATTTATTTCTTTAGTTTATTTATTTGTTGGTGTTCTGCATTATGCCGAAGTACACCTTATATTTTATATAGTTATTACAGAACATTATATGAGCTTATTGCCTATATATGTATATTATGTATATATTATTACATTGCATTATATTACCTTATTCTTTATGTATATATTATTACATTGCATTATATTACCTTCTTTTTTATGTATATATTATTACATCGCATTATATTACCTTATTGCCTATATGTTTACATACTAACATTAAATTATGCTTAATATAAGCTTGTTTTTATTATTTACTTAAATACATATGTACATATACATATAATATTAGATTACATGATTTTAAATTATTTTGAGTATTTATATATTGTGTTAGTGCTATTGCATTGTATTAAAAAATAATGTTAAGAATAGAACTTAAAAAAAAAAAAATACAATAAAAATTAGTTTTAAAATATTTTGTTTTTGCTAAATGAATTACTGTTGTTTGAACGTAAAATTTAAAAAAACAAATTAATAATTCTTATCCAAAATATTTTGTGATAATAGAATAAAACTTTATCCTTAAATCAGTAAAATACATTATTTATGAAATTACTAAACAATGTCATAGTTATTTATTATTTATTCTTCCCTTATACTACCTTTTATATCCTTCCTAATACCACCTCTGATAACCTTCCTAATGCCTCCTTCTAAATCCCTTCCTAATTCCACCTCTTATATCCTTCCTAGTAACATCCATGGGCATAGGAAGGGGGGCCTGAGAGGTCTGCAGACGCCCCTCCCACGAAATTTTGAGTTGGTAATAATGTGGCATAAACCCTCAAAAATAAATTAACTAAGACCACTTGGTTTATACAAAATACTTGAACCTTGGTGTTATAACGTTTTAGTTGGTTAAAACTATTCCAAGTTCTAAATTGTTAGTATTCCATACCCTGGAAAAGGCCTTACCCCCCCCCCAAATGTTACCCGCCCCTCCCGAAATGATTTTCTATTCCTATACGCCCATGATACCAACTTCGATATCATTCCTAATACTTAAAAATATTTTTAAATCTTTATCGATCTTACCTAATAGACTCCGAAAATGACCCCCGTTAAAATATATATATATATATATATATATATATATATATATATATATATATATACAGGGTGTCCCGTAAATGTCTAGTCAAATTGTGAGGGGTGATAGAGGACCCTTGGGGGAACAAAAAATGTTCTATAACGATTTCCCGAATTCTCACCTATAAGGGAGAAATCGTCGTTTTATTGTTTTATCGAGACAAACGTGGTTTTTGGAAAAATAATCGTTGTAGCTCCGTCCCAGGTGGTTCTACTAGAAAGGGAGTGAAACCAATCGAAAGCGGAGTAAATTTACTATAAGACTAGTTGGAAGTAAACGTATAAATGATTGAATGTAAGTATGTATATCTTACCAAAAGAAAGCTATTCTAAATTTCCTGACATTTTCTTGATATTTCTTTCCAGCGTTACTCCTCAATGGGCAGAATTAGAGATTTCCGGGTTTCAGAAAAACTTCCCCATTTAATTATCTTTCCATTCATGTATCACAACCCTGTATTGAAGTATTTGAACGGTTTTAAAACAAAAGTTTTAAAAAAAAACATGGATCTGTGAAAAGAAAATTACTTCCACGAACATAAAAAAAATGCCTGAAACAGTAAATAAAATACAAATTTATTTTGATTTTATTAATTCAGGTACCTAATACTGGGTCCAGGAGGCGGCCATTAAGGATCCCCAACTATACATTAACCTCAAAAATTATTATTTTTACCTAGATCACGCACGCATTTGAACACACTTTTACAGGTATTTATATTTAGAAAACAAATGCTTTACCTTGAATTGAAACTGATTGCTACGCTTATGAAACTCACAGGGATTCTCGTGAGCCCATACGTTTTTGTTGTGGTAATTAAAAATTCTATCCCTCATAAATAAGATGTACATAGTCCAGTACAAATGTTTTCAAATGCTAGGTAAAAATAATAATTTTGAGGTTAATGTATAGTTGGGGTTCCTTAATGGCCGCTTCCTGTACCCAGTATTAGTTACCTGAATTAATAAATTCAAAATAAATGTGTATTTTATTTATTTACAGTTTTAGAATTTAGAATATCTTTCTTTTGGTAAGATATACATACTTACATTCAATCATTTTTACGTTTACTCCCAACTAGTCTTATAGTAAATTTACTCAGCTTTCGATTGGTTTCACTCCCTTTCTAGTAGAACCACCTGGGACGGAGCTACAACGATTATTTTTCCAAAAACCACGTTTGTCTCGAAAAAACAATAAAACGACGATTTCTCCCTTATAGGTGAGAATTCGGGAAATCGTTATAGAACATTTTTTGTTCCCCCAAGGGTCCTCTATCACCCCTCACAATTTGACTAGACATTTACGGGAACCCTGTATATATATATATATATATATATATATATATATATATATATATATATATATATACAGGGTGTTCAAAACTCGATTGACACCCCCCTTTTTTCCACAATTTTTGATATTTAAAAGCGAAACTTGGTGGGTATTAACGTGGTCGAATGTACATTCATTGGACCCAATGCACGACCCCTCAACTTTCTCCAGGTCTTCTCCAGCAACCCTAACTCTGGAATCTTCAATGGAAGGGGGTTATTTTTATGACGGATTATTGTAGAGAATTGAATTTTAGGTCGATTTTATATCGGTCATTTTTTCGCTAAAGCGCACCAATGAGTAACAAATTGCCAAAAACCGTTAAAACCCTTGTTTTTTGTCACTTTTCTGCCAATAACGCAGAAAGTATGTCCGTAATGGAAAAAGTAATTGGTATAATCGTTGTAGAGGATTAAATTTTCTTTCCAAAAAGTACCTTTAAATGCCTAAAACGTAAATAGAAATGGAGCAAAACACACTTTTGTTTTTGAAGTTTTCAGAAAAGTTTATGATCAACGTGGTCTACGCTTCCGTAAAACTTAATAAACGTTTTCTAAACTTTTTGCTCCACCTAAAAATCAAATTCAATTACTTTATAAAGGCATTAAAATAATAAATTTTAAGCAATAGAACTGACCTAATCATTAGAATTTCGTAGCAATTATTTTTGTGTTGCACGATTTATTTATTTTTTACGGCGTCTTCACATCTAGGCCATTAGTGCCGACATCCAGGGTGCAGCGAGGAATTTCCTAAATAATAAAAGTTGAGGGGTCGTGCATTGGGTCCAATGAATGTACATTCCACCACGTTAAGACCCACCAAGTTTCGCAAATATCAAAAATTGTGGAAAAAAGGGGGGGGGTGTCAATCGAGTTTTGAACACCCTGTATATATATATATATATATATATATATATATATATATATATATATATATATATATAAATTTGAACCACCATTATTTTCGATCTCAAGGGGATCTGAAACGCAAAATTTTCTAGTCGGCACATCATCACATCACCTGTGTGACTAGGTGTCGTCAGTGTGTTTTGCAAGGAATCCTTTTGTAAAAACGTTCATAATTTTCGATCTATTTGTTCTGTAATTAACTTTTATGCAAGAATTAATATCAAGAATAATTTTCATTTAATTTTGATGATATCACAAAAAAAACACAAATTACTCTTATTTATTTGCTGTTTTTTTTTTTATTCTAGAATTTCAATTACATTATGAAATTGAGAGATAATCTCCGTTTTGAGTATTCCTTTGGAAATTTGATTAAATAAAACAACATTTGTGTGATTCGGCAGTCTGGAGGATTTATTTTCGAAGAGTAGTGATTTTCGAAACGTTGTCTCTAACCAGAAGTTTATATTATTATTGTTTGAATTGATACTACGGTTTGAATGAGATAATTGTGGACATTTAATGTACATTAGCCTTTAACAACATTTATGGGCCTTTATTTCTTTTTTTTATTTATTTAATTTATAGAGTTCTGCAACAGAGGCGAAAAACTCTTTAAATGTCAGTCGTCAACTTCAAATGTGATATATATGTATATAAGAACATATGAAGAAATAAACTTGAAAAAGAAAGAAGAAAAAAACAAACAAACAAACAAAAAAAAAATAATCAAAACAGACAAAATTTAGTAAATTAAATTTTTGTGTATAATAAAGAGTTTTTTAAATGTTTGAGTAATGCATTGATGTGTGGGCTACCTTCTGTCAGTAAGTCGTAAGGTATGGTCAGGTTATTGCGTTGTCTGCAGTTGGTAAGTATATGTTTAACGGTCAGAGTCTCGTTACAATATCTACAAGTTGGTCTGTCCTTTCTGTCTAGTAGGTAGGTGTGGGTAAGTAAGGTGTGTCCAATACGAAGCCTGGATAGGATGACTTCGTCCCGGCGGGACAACTGTTCATTTGTTCAGGCTTTCATTGTATTTTTGTATATGGGCCTTTAAGAACATGAAAAAGTCCAACTCGCAGGAACTGCATCATCTTAGCGCGGTTACGTACATCTTGAAGAAATGGAATAGATTAGCATCACAAATCACAGGAAACTGACAGCCACTGCCACCATGATTACCACAGCCACTCCAAACTTATTACCAATACCTTTCACCGTTTGTTAGCTTATTTTACTACAATACTAATTTTACTGATAAATGCAATTTAAAACTAGAAACAACCAATTAAAAAGTGAGATAAAGAAAGAGAAAACCCATTTCAAAACAACAAAACAAACACTTTTTAAGTTTTAAGCGCTTATATCTCTCATTGACGTTGTCCCATCGAATATTGCTTCAGAACATTTTTTGTAGAGAATTTAGTAAGCATTCGAATGGTCACTTTCCACTTACCACGATTTCCTAACCGGTATCGAGATATTTACGAAAAATGTATGGAGATCCGAAAATTTTTCACGTCTATTAATAAAATTTTTTTTTCCGACTCGCAGGAACTGCATCATCTTAGCGCGGTTCCGTTCTTATCCGAAGTGCGATTAGGGAAGGAATAGTAGCTGCTATCGCTAGGTTTTGATCTTTCGTTAAAAATATAAAATAAAATCTCAAAGAGAAGGAAGCTTAAAGCGCCACATATGGAAACTGACAGTTTTCTAAGCGGATGGGACTCTCCCGTCATCGCGACGCTTACTCTAGGAAAACTCTATTACCAATATGATTCTTATTTTCTCAGCTTTAATGAAATACTCATTCCACCGTTAAATAAACTTAAAAAACAAAAGTGAGGTAAACAGTGACAAAAACCCGTTTAAAATTACAAAACTAACACTTTCGTAGTTTTAAGCACTTACTTCTCCGACTGACATTGCCCCATCGAAATTTCCTTCAGAATCTTTTTTTTAGAGAATTTAGTAAGCTTTTGAATGGTTATATCGTACTTCCCACGATTTCTTAACAGTTTGGAAGATATTAAGGGGGGAAAATGGTGCTAATACCTACCGATAGCTGCTATATTCCTTCACTAATCGCACTTGAGATAAGAACGGAACCGCGCTAAAATGAAGCAGTTCCTGCGGGTCGGACTTTTTTTTTGTCAGACAAATTAATGTATTATGTTTATATTATAATATAAATATTATGTTTATAAGAAGAGCAAATCACTTTAATTGCGGTGTAAAATATTGTTGCTAGATAAATCTAAGTATTATATAAGGAAAAAATGGTGCTAATGACTCAGATTTCGATGCACCATAAAAGAAAAAAAAATTAAGGACAATATACGAAGATTCCAAACCATTTCATGTCTGTTAATAAAATATTTTATTCTAATCCCAATAACGCTACACTTATACACAAATAAATTTTTTTTAAGTACCTATTTAATACGTATAAAATAAGGTTATAATGAGCGATCCGCTGTGGCTTTAACAAGTACTACCACCGTGTGGAGTGCAACTAGTATAAACCGGTACGTCAGTACCACTGTGGTATGTAAAGAGCGGCTGTTCTGATACTGGCAAAAGTTAGAAATCCTACATTCCTAAAGTTGTTTGGAGGCTTATCTTTATGACTCTAGAAAGGGACTCACAGATGACGAGGATACACTGGGCGATACCTGTACTGGGAATGCCCTCCACCCTAAGCCTCCTAGCTCCTCACCTTCGAATTGAAACAAAACATTGTTTCTATATATACGTATCCTGTTTTATTGACTAATACATTTGACTACTATAAGCAATCACAAAAATAACGAGCAGTGAAAAAAAACTGTAGGAAACACACAAAAAGATTCGTTCAAATGAACGAAATTACCTATGTTTTAAGCACTTATTTCTCCAAATATAACCGTCCCATCGCAAATGTCTTCAAAACATTTTTTGTAGAAAATTTAGTAACCTTTCGAATGGTAACCTTTCGCTTCGCAAGATTTTCAACCGTTTTCTAGATATTAATGAAAGTATACGAAGTTCCCAAAATTTTCATTATTTCTAGCAACAGAAAATTGGTCTCATTTTTCCTATCCTGTTTTACAAACAAATACATTTTCCTAACATAAGAAATTACAAAAATAAAAAACGAAGGGAAATAGAAAAAAATTACAAAAAGAACGACAAAAACCCGTTCATAAGAACAAAACAGACGTATTTGAAGTTTTAAGCACTTATTTCTCCGATTGACATAACCTAATGTAACATGTAGGAAACCAGGAGCAGGAAAATAAATAAAATAATAAAAAAAAGGAAAGGCTAAATGAAATAGGTTTAGCATGATGAAACTCATTTTTATTATTTAATATTAGTACCCCTTTAATTTTTAATAGCCCTTTCAAAACTTGAACTGTGCCCAGGCCTAATAAGAGTTGGCAAGTGGTAGCAGAGACTTACCAAGGGTCTGCATCTCTTCTTCGCCAGTCCACCGGTCACAAGATCTGCCTGCTTATCTGGTCCAGATGACACTGCCCTCCTATTGTCTAGGACCCCCCTCTCCTCCTAGGCCTGGGCAGCTAGTTCCTATATCCCATAGATAGCAGGGCAGTCCACTATCTATGGCTATCACCAAATATTTACACACTACAAGCATTCTACAAACAAAGACATACAACTACAAAATATTCTACAACTACTCCTATAACTATGGTTACATTACCCCCTAATTCACTAAAGTATTTTATCTTCTGATAAATACTTTCCAAGTCACTACACAGCACTATCACTACACTGTAAGTGAAGCATCGTCCGGGCGAAAGATCCTCACCCCGGCGCACTCAGTTCTTGCTGCCGTTTCCACATTTCGCACAGACTGGTTCTTCTTGAAGTACCTCCTCACCGCCACCCCGACTATAATAGCTGCCACACAAGTAGTTGCAGTAGATGCACCTCCCCAGGTCCAGAATCTCATGGAGCTCTCCCTTGTGGCCAATTCTTGATAAAGGTTGCTCCAAGCTGGCAAACACGCAGGGTGGAACGTCGCCATTGTGGAGAGGGACGGTTGTAGGAAAGCCATACTTGACTTTGTCGACACCCGCAAAGCCTCTTTCTTGTAGCACGGACTGAGCAGTCCGCTCTTGACTAACGAAGAGGTAGCTTCCTTGGTGTCTCGTTTCTACCAAAAGCCTTGCAGATAGTTCTTGGACCGGGCGCCTCTCCATTTTCATTCGTTGTTCCAATGGCATCAGAGGCAGATCAATGAAGGCTAGTACCCCATCTGCGCTCGCTATAACCTGGACCGTTGCTGCGGCGTAGTATACTTGCTCATGGAGCCGGCCATCTTGGGTCAATAGTGCCAAATCTGCTGGGCTAGCCTCCGCAATACCTGCCAAAACACTTATTAATTCCTGGGGGCTTACCAGCTCTCTATTGAACCTTCCATCTATCAACCCCTCTACTCCTAACATTACTCTCCTAAGTTTCACCAAATACTCGGTGAAGCCCAGTCCCAAGCTTCTCAAAGAGGAGGAAAAGGGTAAGGATAGGGAGGGTTGGTGTCCAATAGCCGTGGGATTACCCTGCAACACCCTCATGTGACGGCCTTCTTCCCGGAACACCCTTTTTATCACCCCAAAGATCCGCGTCCCACGTCTACTCATCGTTAGGTCTCTGAACGCCTCTCCTCCGGAGGGAATATGGTGATCGTGGCCGGGGTCCCTGTTCCCGCACTCCTGGCGTCCAGGTCGCATCCTTGGGGTCGTTGCTCGGAGAACTAGAGGAGGAACGACGCTCACTCGAAGGTTGGGAGTCTACGCCCCGTCGGCCGTATAAACGTCTGGATCTTTCGCGGTGCCTCCCCCCCTCATTTGCGCCCTCCTCCCGTCCTATAGGCTGGGGTGAACCGCTCCGTTCGGCTTCCTCCTCTTGACCTACTTCTCCCTCAGGGGCTGAGTCGGATAGGACCTCATCGGGGGTAGTCGTTTCCGAAGGTGGCGACGAAAACTGGCCGCCGAGAGGACAACTAGGATCTGGACACGAAGGGGATGCCCCCGCACTCACGGGACAGTCAGAATGATCGGTCGCCCTTGCCTCGCTTTCCCCTTCTTCCGCGTCACCAGCCCGGTCTGGCGTCTGGTAATTCAAGTCATATGGACGCCCTGGCTCCATCGCCCAAGACCACTCGTCGTTTGCCTCTTCCTCGTCCTGCTCTTCGCGGTACGACCTATTAGTCGTTTCAGCCTCCTCTCTCTCCGGATCCATATTCCCCTTAGTCGCGGCCTTCTTAAGGCGGTTGATGTGCACAACTGCTCGCGCCCCGGTAGACAGCTCGACCTCATAATTAACCCGGGAGAGTACACGGGTGACTTGATGCGGCCCCGTCCATGGACGGTGGAACTTCGGACAGTGACCCGGTTTGACCGCTGGCACATTTAAGTACACCCAGTCACCCGCTGCTAGCTCGCGCTCTTTCCTCCGAGAGTTTACGAAGGCTGTTCGACGTTGATAACATCGCTCGGATCGTACCAGCGCCTCTCGATATGCTTCCGAAAGCCGCTTCCGTAGCTGTATCACATGATCTTCCGGTAAGAGCCTATCTCGGTCCTCCTGGTGCAAGCTAGGCCCTAGATCGCAGTCGAAAGGGGTGACTAACTCCCGTCCTAAAAGTAGGTAATTGGGGGAGTACCCAGTCGAGGAGTGGGGGATGGCTCGGTACGCCATAACTGCATACGGGACCCAACGGTCCCAATCTCTACCATCCCGCCGCACAAAATGTGTGATCGAATCCGTGATCGTGCGATGGAGGCGTTCTACCATGCCATTGCACTCCGGATGATAGGCTGTAGTCTGCAGCTTTTTTATCCCAAGAGCTCTGCATACTTCCTTGAAGAGAGAAGAAACAAAGTTTCTCCCTTGGTCAGTGAGCAGCCTCTTTGGCACACCATGTCTCGTCACAATATTCTCCACAAAGGCTACGGCCGTCTCTTGAGCGGTCTGCTCCTTTATAGGGATTGCTTCGGCGTACCTCGTAAAATTGTCGATAAAAGTCAGTAGATATCTATGCCCTCTCCTTGACCTTGGTAGAGGGCCAAAAATATCTAATGACACCTGCTCGAATGGGCCACTGGCCACATACGGCACTTCCAGAGGCACCTTCAGGCCTGGTGGGCTCTTTCGCTGAGCACACCTATGGCAGCTCTCAACGAAGTTCCGTGCATCCTTCTCCATAGAGGGCCAATAAAAGGACCCCCTTAAGTTGGCAAGCGTGCGTTCTATACCCGGGTGTCCCGCCCATGGCTTCGAATGGTGGTATTCGAGGATCTTTAGCCTAAGCGACTCCGGAACTAGGAGACGCCAATCACTCCCTTCGAGATCAACAGCCCAGTACCACAATCCTTCTGCATCGGCCCTGACACTACCGCCCTCCCTTGCCAGCTTCTGGCACCAGCCATCTTGCTCTTGGGCCCTCCGGATGTGGCTCCGGGTGAGGGGGTACCGGGTCCGTATCTCAGCAACGGAGCGGCTTAGCGCGTCTGCATTTTTATGATTCACTCCGGGCTTGTGTTCAACGACATATTCGAATTCCTCAAGGCGCAAGGCCCATCGAGTCAGCCGAGAAGAGGGGTCCCTCAGACTTAGCATCCATTTAAGAGCAGCATGGTCGGTAATTAACTTAAATTTTCGCCCAAGCAAGTAACATCGAAAGAGCTTTGTCGCCCAAACGACCGCCAACAACTCTCGTTCAGTGGCAGAGTAGTTACATTCCGGCCCCTTCAATTGCCTGCTGGCATAGCAAATGGGCCTCTCGACGCCTCCCTGCACTTGAGACAACACAGCCCCAAGAGCTACTCCGGAAGCGTCCGTAGAGAGCACGAAGGGGTCTCGGAAGTCCGGATACACTAGTAGGAGGTCGGAGGTCAAGGCCTCCTTCAGGTCCGCGAATGATTTCTCCTGCGCAGGCTCCCAGACAAAAGTAGCTCGAGTCTTTGTTAGCTCAGTAAGGGCTTTCGCCCTACTTGCGAACTCCGGGATAAAACGGCGATAGTAGCTCGCTAAACCGAGGAAGCTACGTACCTCGCGTGCATTTCGTGGTTTCGGAAAGGTTTTTACTGCTTCCACCTTTCCAGGGTCGGGTTTGACTCCACTGTCAGTCACCACATGCCCTAAGTACATGACCTCCTTGGCCGCGAATGTACACTTTCGTAGGTTGACCTTTAAATTCGCCCCGCGAAGTAAGTTAAATACTTCCTCCAGCCGGGCGATATGCTCACCGAGTGTGGCGCTGTACACCACTACGTCATCGAGATATACAAAACAGCCGGTACCCTTTAGACGACCTAATAGCTGTTCCATCAACCTTTGGAAGGTAGCCGGAGCCCCTGCCAATCCGAAAGCCATTTTCCTGTACTCGAAATGGCCTCCCTCGGTGGTGAACGCTGTCTTCTCCTGGTCTTCCGGGGCTATGGGGATTTGATGGTATCCACTGGCTAAGTCCAGTGTGCTAAAGTACCGGCAATTGCCGAGCTGTTCTAGAGTTTCCTGAATCAGGGGTAGAGGGTATGTGTCCACCCGAGTAACGGCATTAAGCCCCCGGAAATCAGTGCAAAACCGATATCGCACCTCCCCATCCGGCGATTTCTTTTTTACTAGTACAACTGGAGCCTGCCAAGGACTAGTGGAGGGCGTAATTATACCCCTTTCCAGCATAGAATTCAGCTGCTCCGCCACCAAGGGAGAGGCATTCTCAGAAGCGTAGGAGGCGAGCTAGGTCTGAGTCGTCACCGGAGGAGGGTGTGAAGGAGTTGGTAGCCGAACTGAAGGGGGAGGCGTGTCTAGCGATTGAGGAGCTAAAAAGTTATACTTCTAGAAATTTTTCCTCGGCGAAGCACGAGGGTTATTACTCGGCGAGGTTTCAGAAGCTGTTAGGAGTGTTTGAGCGAATGGAAGGTGAGTATCTAAAAGTGAGTCGGATGGCCCAGAAGGTCTACCAGATGGAAAGAACCTTGAAGTCGTTGATGGAGGTAGACTGGGGGAAGGAAATTGTTGATGCTGTGGCGAGGGAGACACGGGAGGCAGGTGAGCGTGTTGTACACCAAGTTAAGATGGAGTGCACGGAGGCGCTGGAAAAGATTAAATTTGAGGTTGGTGCAGCCTTCGATACCATGACGGTCTTTGAGCAGGAGAGGGCAGGTGAGGTCCAGGAGGTAAGAAAGGTTGTGGGAGAAGGAAATGCGAAGGTGCTTGGAGATTTGAGAGCTGTAAAGGCAGAGCTAAGCGTAGGTAGAACCTTTATGGATGAAGTTAAGGAAAACTTGAATAGTGTTTATTCTAGGTTGTCTGCAGTCCATGAGGTGGTGGAGCCATTGGAGGACAAGGTCGTCAGGAGTGTAGGTGCAGCGGTCGCCAGCACAGGGGTGAATGAGCGAGTGGCTGAGGTGGTGGAGAGAGCGGTGAGGGATGCGAATGTGGGATTGAGCGTGAGTGCGAGGAGGGATGCGGAGAATGTGACTTTTATGGATGTTGATGAGCGAGTGAGAGACTCGTGGTCCACAGTGGTGCGAAAGGGGAAGGTTGTGAGAGGACCGAGAGTGATTCTGGAGGTACCGAAGGATGAGAGGGGGGTGACGAGGAAGGATGTTGTTGAATGTTTGGGTGTGAAAGAGGGTGACGTGAGGGTGCGTGGATTGCTGAGGCGTGGGAGGAATTATGTAGTGGAGGTGCATGATGCGACGGATGTGGAGAGACTGAAGACGAATGCTAGGTTGAGAGAGAGAGGTTTGATTGTGGATGGGCAGGATGGGTGGAGGATGCCGCGTGTGAAAGTTTTGGGAGTGGATGAGTGCATTAAGAAGAGTGAATTGTTGGGATGTGTGAGGATGAGGAATGAGGGGGTGTTTGTTGGCATGACTGAGGAGGAGTGCAAGAGAGAGTGGGTGCCTGAGTTCGTTATGAGGAGGAGAGAGACTGGTGAGAGAAAGAGTGAGAGCGTGGACTGGGTCGTGCGAGTGAGTCCCAGAGTGTTTCAGAGGATGAATGTGGTAGGGAGGTTGTACATTGGTGTGAGAGCATGTAGGGTGTTTGAGTATTTGGATGTTCGCAAGTGTGGAAAGTGTCATAGGTTTGGGCATGCAGGTAGTATGTGCGATGCGAGACTGACGTGTGGATGGTGTGGGTGCGATGGCCATCATGAGGTAGCATGTGGTAAGAAGGTGAAGAGAGAAGGGCTGGACTGCGCGAACTGCAAGAGGTATAATTTTAAGGAGTCCAAGCACTCGGTCAACTGGAAGGGTTGTCCAGTCTACCAGATGGAGAAGAGGACGCTGGAGCGCAATACTCAGTATGAGTAGGCTGAAGATAGTCCAGCTAAACTTGGACAGAGCGACGGCGGCTACAGCTGAGTTGAGGGAGAAGTGTGTGAATGAGGGTGTGAGTGTGGTTGCGTTGCAGGAGCCTTGGGTGAAAGCGGACGGAAAGGTGGCGGGCTTTGGTATGGGTGCGAGAGTGATTGTTGGGAGTGGTGTGAATGAGAGATCCTGGGCGGCTGTTGTGGTGCTGGATCCCAGGATTGGAGTTCTGAAGATTGGCTCTTTGTGTACCGAGCACTGTGTGGTTGTACAGTTGGTGTCAAGAGCCGCAGTGGTCTACCTGGCGAGCATGTATTTCCAGCCGTCGGAGGAGATCGATGGGTACTTGGAGAGGTTGAGGATGATTGGGAGAGTGTTGAGAGGAAAGGACGTAATTGTGTGTGCGGATGTGAATGCGAGGAATCCCAGGTGGGGTGGTGAGGTGTTGAACGAGAGAGGTGTGTTAGTGCAAGATTGTGTGGATGAACTTGGATGGGTGTTGTTAAATGATGGACTGGTACCGACGTTTAGTAGTTCTCGAGGGTCCAGTTTCATTGATGTGAGTGTGGTATCGCCGAGTCTGCATGGGAGAGTGAATGGGTGGAGGGTGTATGATAGCTGGACTTCCAGTGCGCATAGAGTGATTGGGTTTGAAGTGGTGAGTGAAAGGAGAGGGAGAATGGAATGGTTGAGTGTTGAGAGAGCGAGGTTCCGTTTGCGGAAGGCCGATTGGGGGAAGTTCAGGGAGTGCTTGGGTGAGAGAGTGGATGAGGTTGCAAATTTTAGAGTATCGAGTAGGTATGATGTTGTGAGAATGGCTGGGAGAGTGGAAGAGTGGTTGTTGAGTTGTGCAAGGAAGGCGATACCAAGGGGTGTGAGGAGGATGAAAGGTGTGTGCTGGTGGTCGGAGGAGTTGAATGCATGTAGGTTGAATGTGGCGAGATTGAGAAGGGAATGGCAGAGAGAGAGTGACTGCGAGGTGCAGCTGGTCAAGAGACAGGAGTTCGTCAGGGAGCGGACGAGGTACAAAAAGAGTATAAAGAGGGCGAAGAGAGAGAGCTGGGAGGACTTTGTGAAGCAGCAGGAGGAGGCGGGCCCCTGGAACCTGTTGTACAAGATGGGAGTTGGTAAGGCTGCACCAGAGCGAGTGATGGGTATGATTGGTGAGAATGAGGGAGTGATTGACTGGGAGGAGAGTGCATGGAGATTGCTGAATGGGTTGGTGTTGGATGATTGTGTGGAGGGAGAGAATGAGATGGTGCATGGTCGTGTGAGAAGGGAGAATGAGAGGTTCCGTCCGGTGTTTGGTGAGAGGTGGATGGTGAGTGAAAGGGATGTGAGAGAGGTTGTGTGGGAGGGGAAGAATGGTAAGGCTCCTGGTATGGATGGGGTGTGTGTGGAGATGCTAAAGGAAGGCTGGGAGGTACTGAGAAGAGTCCTGCCGAGGTTGTATGGACTTTGTGTAAAGTTCAGGGTCTTCCCCAACCGCTGGAAGAGGGGAGTGGTGAGGGCCTTGTTGAAGGCGGAAGACAAAGACCCGGCGAACGTGAAGTCGTACAGACCGATTTGCCTGTTACCCGTGATGGGCAAAGTGCTGGAGCGATTGATGGTACGAAAGCTTGAGTGGCTGTTCTATGAGAGTGTGCATGAGAGGCAGTATGGGTTTATGAGAGGGACTAGTACGGAAGATGCAATGAATGAGGTGAGGAGAGTGATTGAGACGAGTGATTGTAAATATGTTATGGGTGTGTTCCTAGATGTGAGTGGTGCCTTTGATAGAGTGTGGTGGCCCAGTGTATTGAGGTGTTTGCGTGAAAGGAATGTGTGCAAGGAAGGTTATGAGTTAATAAAGGATTATTTATCGGGAAGAATGGTTGAGTTGAATGTGGGTGTGGGTGTCGTGAGAAAGGGTGTGAATATGGGTTGTCCGCAAGGGTCGGTCCTGGGACCGCAAGTATGGAAGGTTGTGTTTGACGGATGTGTGAGAAGAGTGAATGATAGCGGCATCGATATGATTGCGTTTGCGGATGATGGTGTTGTGCTTGTGAAGGGTGAGTCGAGGAGTGAGTTGGAGAGAAAGGCAAGTGTGGCTGTGAGTATGATTGTGGAATGGATGGACGAGTATAAGATGGTGTTGTCGGCGGAGAAGACGGTATGTATGATGCTGAAAGGATGTTTTAAGAGGGATGCGAGAGTGTTTGTGCGTGAGAGTGTGTTGAGATGTGTGAAGAGTGTGAGGTACCTCGGAGTGCTGTGGGAAGAGCAAATGAGAATCGGGCGGCATGTGAGTGTTGTGTGTGATAGGGCTGTGGACATGTTTGGGAGAGTGCTTGGGATGTATGCGAGTGTGAAAGGTGTGAGGATGGGATGGATGAATGTGTTGTATAATGGGCTGGTGTTGGCGATTATATGCTATGGAGCTGGAGCATGGGGGGACAAGTTGAATGTGTTCACACGGAGGAAACTGAGAATGGGACAGAGAAGAATTCTACTTAGGATGACCAAGGCGTACAGAACAGTGTCCACGGACGCCTTGGAGGTGCTCGCCGGAAAGTGGCCTGTGGACTTGGAGGTCGAGAGGAGGTGGGCGGCCTACAAGTTGAGGAGCACCGGTAGAGTAGAGTGGAGAGGCAGGGAGATTGTGGGTGTGAGAATGAGAAGTGTGTTGAGGGATGTGTGTCTGTGTGAATGGCAGAGGAGGTGGGATGAATCTGTGAATGGAAGATGGACGCATGAATGGGTTGCGAGTGTGGAAGAGAGAATGAGGATGAGATGGATGCGAGTCGACCAGCGTGTGTGTCAGGCGCTTAGTGGACATGGGTGTTTCAGAGGAAAGCTGTTCGGCTTCGGCCTGTGTGAGAGCGCCTGGTGTGATTGTGGTATGGAAGAGGAGGAGAGTGCGAGGCATGTTGTGTTCGAATGTATGTTGTATGAAAGAGAGAGATGTGTGCTGTATGAAAGGTTGGGGGGAGTGGGGGTTGAGAGTGGTATGAGTGGGTGTCTGACTGAGGCTGGGTATGAGTACTTCTGTGAGTTTGTGAATGGTGTGATTGGAAGAATGGAAGAGGCTGAGAGGAGAAGGGCGGGTGTGGTTCGATTGGGAGAGTAAGTGGAGAGTGATAGGTGTGTGAGTGTTGTGTGTGGCTGGGAGTGAATGAGTCCTGCGGAGCAAGAGGAGGGTACGGATCCCTCCCTCTCTATGGGGAGCCAGGGTTAGTCCCCCCCTGGTTCCCTATGGATAGGGGAACCGTAGGAGAGAACGTTCTCCGGGTCTGTGACCATTCAAGACCAGATGGACTAAGTCCTAAAATGGTACTACGGGTTGGGTTGGTGGCCGGGGGCCCTTCAGGCTTCGCCGGTTACAGACGTAGTGGCGTGTGTTAGATACTCTGGGCCAGTCTGCCCAGGTTTCTGGTGACTGACTGTCCCGGGGTTGAAGTTAGAGAAGTAGGTATTCCTTTCCCGGGGATGTGTCCGCAAGCTTGCGACATACGAGAGGAGGCGTATGTGCGGGGGCTTGCGGGGACATCCGCACCTTTGTGTCGGCGGGAGGGTGGATAGGTGAGAGATTGTTGGAGGCCCTAAAGGCTGGGTACGTCTCTCATCGTTTCCTACCTCCTTCGACGTACACAATGCTCCGCCACCACGGCTTTCTCCGCGTACGGGACCCTATACGGTCTCTTCACCACAGGCCGGGCATTACCCGTAACTATCCGATGTTGGACGGGTAGCGCGCAACCTTCCCCTCTGGGCTCTTCGAAGAGATCCTGGAAGCGAGAAAGAAGCTCCAACAAGGGCTTCTTTTCTACCACGGGGAGGTGTCGGAGCTTCTCCTGTAGGTCCGACCCTGTCTTTACGGTTTGTTTCGCTTTGGTGGGGGACTCACCTTGACCTTCTGCCAGTGACCAATTACCTTCCTCAACCCTACCAAGAGGGGAGTCACGACGTAGTACGACTGACCCTCCACTGAGATTAACCACCTGTATCCACGCGGATCCCTCCACGACCTCACTCACGCTACGCCCTGTGCGCACTCCAGATGTAAGCCCTTCTAGTGGCTCAATTAAAATATTACCCCGCCTTATGGCCGCAGGCACTCGAACAGCCACTGTCGCCTCAGAATAAGCCGGAAGGGATACCTCCTGGCACAATCTGACATAAGGAGATTTCCGTTCCCTCCGGCGTGCTTTGCGCCCGGAGCCATTACCTATTGTATGAGCGTCTCCGGAGCTACTCTTCTGGCTAACGGTACAACCCCCTGCGGATCCGGCAGCACTGACAATGTTTGACGAACTAACTCCTGAACCGGGGCAAGACCACTTCTCTTCCAAGATACGGGTCCTAGCCACGACCCCCTCGATCCACTTCCTGTCTCTTTCTTCACTTTGAGCCTCGGTTACCGTCTCTGTCGAAGTCACCCCAAGAGAAGTGGTAAGGGTCCCCAAGTCGTAATTCCTCCCACCTATACTTATTCTAGCTCCAACGCGGCCTAGCAAGTCTCGACCGAGGATTCCCCCTCCCGAGGGGAGCACCCGGGCTACGGCGACCCTGTGTCGGAAAGAAAACCCTGGGAGTTCAATGTCCACGACTTGTTCCCCTTCCAGCGGCAATAAATGGTCTGTTACACCGCGGACCTTAAAAGAAACTGGCTGAAGCCCCGCCCCCGGCGCAGGCCGATTAAGAACTGTGATGTCCGCTCCCGTATCTACCATCATCTCCAAGTCTTGCCCATTTACCTTTACTGGGATAATAAGGCGGGGCACCCCGCAAGTTTTTCGTAGGTCATTTATACGCTTGTCCCCCCGATCTATTGTGGGCCTCGGGCAGGGGGCATCCCTCGGCCGTTCGCATTTGGGTAACGCCCCTGAATTTTAGGACTTTCCCCCCTTGCCCCCCGATCTTGGTTGCCCTTGCACTCTCTGGCTATATGACCAACCCCATTACACTGGTAGCACCGCATATTCTGACGGCCTGTACCTCTAACTGGTTGCCATGCCCTTCGACAGTCACGGGCGAAGTGACCCCTGACTCCGCACCTAAAACACGCTTCCTTTCGCTCGCTCGCTGCAACGGCTACTCCCTTTTCTTCAAGTCCTAGAGGTTCATCTTCCTCACAAAATTCCACAGCTACCACTTCTCTACACGTAAAATGCTGCGACTCTCCTCGGCCCAGCTCCTCCTCGATAGCAGTGGCCCTTTCGACAGCCCCTTGCAAATTAGAAGGGAAGCTAAGACGGGTTTGCTGTCCTATCTCTCCCTTCAGCCCCGACAAATAAGCTGACAGGACAACTTTGTCCAAAAGGTTCCTTGCACCCTTGCGTTCCTCCTCGGAACCTGATGCCCCACAGGATTTTTCCCCTAGCTTACGGCAGCGGTCGGCAAACGCTCTGACCCCCTCCCCTTTTTCCTGCCTCATGTTGCTCAATTGTAGTAAAAACTGTTCGTGACGCCTAACCTCCCTGAACCTTTCCAAGAGAGCCACCTTAATAGTGTCGTAGGGCACCCCGGGCCCTTGTAAATCGGTACGACTCGCCAGAAAAGACGCGGCTGAGCCCTTGAGGCGCATCCGGACCACGAGCGCCATATCTTTATCTTCCCATTGCCCACTATCTGCTACTAATTCCAGTCCGTTCAAGTAGTCAGTGACAGGGACCGAAGAATCATCGCCTGACCAAGGTGCTACCATCGCCTGTAAGGACATATCCCGCCTCGGCGCCATAGACCCCGACATTCGTGCTGACTCCCGGGACTTTGTTAGTTCTTCCTTAAATAACTGATTAGCCTTTAAAGCCTCCTCTAGTTGGCCCTTCAGGTTCGTAATTAGTTCTTCTGGATTCGCCATCTTATGTGCTTTAAATAAGTACCCGCACGCCTATATTACAAAAACCCTTACAAAAAAAACTAAATCACGGGCCGTATAATAATACGCTAAGATATTATCCCATATCTTACACCGTAATCATCAACAGAGTGCCCGATGTAAACAGCGTGTCCGATTACAGCGAACACGATAAGCTAGCCCCCCGCTGCCCGCTACAGCCTCGCGAGAAGATAAGAGTCGCTTTCTCAGCTCCCCCCCCCGCCTCCTAGCTACTCGCTACTCTGCAAGCTCCTTCACTCGCTTCTTTAAAATTATTCGCAGTCAACCCCACACCTGACACCAGTTGTAACATGTAGGAAACCAGGAGCAGGAAAATAAATAAAATAATAAAAAAAAAGAAAGGCTAAATGAAATAGGTTTAGCATGATGAAACTCATTTTTATTATTTTATATTAGTACCCCTTTAATTTTTAATAGCCCTTTCAAAACTTGAACTGTGCCCAGGCCTAATAAGAGTTGGCAAGTGGTAGCAGAGACTTACCAAGGGTCTGCATCTCTTCTTCGCCAGTCCACCGGTCACAAGATCTGCCTGCTTATCTGGTCCAGATGACACTGCCCTCCTATTGTCTAGGACCCCCCTCTCCTCCTAGGCCTGGGCAGCTAGTTCCTATATCCCATAGATAGCAGGGCAGTCCACTATCTATGGCTATCACCAAATATTTACACACTACAAGCATTCTACAAACAAAGACATACAACTACAAAATATTCTACAACTACTCCTATAACTATGGTTACACTAATCAAAAATAGTTTTAGAATCATTTGTATAGAGAATTTAGTAAGCTTTCAAATAGTTTCTATCCACTTACCACGATTTCCCAACCGTGTTCGAGATATTAATGAAAATATACGAAGTTCCCAAAACTTTTCATGTCTGTTCATAAAATATTATATTCTAACCCTTCCTTAACTCCAAACGTAACATAACTTTCAACATATTAGTTTTAATGAAAGTAGAACATGCAGATAATGTTTCAACTGAATCCCGTGATTCTAAGTACCCAAACCAAAAACGGTATTCAAAAACTATTTTTCCAATTTTCTCGAAAACGGTTAAAGCTATCGCCTTGAAAATGGTTTCATTCGTTTTCCTAGCCCAAGTACTTACAAGCTTATGAACTCAAAAACGTAAGCGTTACGATTTTTTCAGCGCGAATTTCGCCCCAAACGCCATTTTCCAGTGGGCGGATTTTGCTGGTTAACGAACTTGACCTTTCAAATTGGACGACTGATTTTTGTACCAAATTTCATCAAAATCGGACATCAGGGAAGCCAGAAATGAGCGAACAGACAAATATATATATATATATATATAAAAATAAATATATACATATATATATCTGTGATGTATGCAGCGTTATTTGTGGAGTTCTCGATTTCGTAGAAGGTAGAAAAATGATGTCTCTCCACTGTTTTTCAAAGTATTTATTAGCAAAAGCTTTTCGAGAACATGGTTCTCATCGTCAGTGCATCTACAATTTTCACAAAAACACGCATATATTAATTAAAGAAATATTTATAAGTATTCTTATTACTAAAGCTATGACAAATATTAATTACAGAAATATTTATAAATTCGACTTTAAAATTTACAGGAAACCCACTCACACTGATGCAATAATACACTCACTTTCTAACCACCATATCTCTCACAAATTAGCGGCATTCCACTCCATGATAGATAGATTGTTCAAAATTCCAATGTCCCTAGAGAATTATCAAAGTGAAATAAATACAATTAAACAAATTGCGTCTAACAACGGCTACTCACACAAAATTATAGACAAACTTATACGTAATAAGGAAAAATCTCTGACTCTTAAAGTTGTTTTCCCGACATTAACGCCAATAATTTCCAATACAAGGTACATTTCGATACCATATTTAGGACCAATTTCCGAAAAATTAAAAAACATTTTGAAAGACACAGCCAAAGTTTCCTTTAAGAATACATTTAATACCAAAAAGTCATTATCACACACTAAAGATGAAATAAAAGAATTTGATAAAAGTGGAATTTACCAATTCTCACAAAGAATAGACGAACACGTTAAAGCTATACACAACCACAACATTCACTCAAATTTTGCAGAACACATCAAAAATACAGCACACCAATTTAACACACAAACGGGAATCAAAATTTTAAAAAACATAAATTATTCGAAGAAATCCAATTATCATGAAATGTTAGAAATAGAAAAGGCCATTCACCGTAATAAAGATTTATTACTAAACGAACAAATAAACTTCCCAACATCAGACCTTAGGAAAATTTTCATATCCCAACAAAAGACACCATCCCTCGGACCCACCACCTGACAAACCCGTCATCCCTTACTCTGACACCTTCAGACTGACTACCCCTTCACACACATGACATCAAATAACCCGACATAATCCTTCCCCATACACTGTCTCCAACAGAAAGTTCAGTGGTCTATGGTTCAACAACCTTGATTCTTGTGATCTCCAATATCCAACGTCAATATATATACTCTGCTCACCCGGAATAGTCTCATTACCTCACACCTGTTCGGAGAGGCTGTTAGCAGTACTACCGGTGGAGTAATAGGTAACATTATTTGTCATAGCTTTAGTAATAAGAATACTTATAAATATTTCTGTAATTAATATTTGTCATAGCTTTAGTAATAAGAATACTTATAAATATTTCTTTAATTAATATATGCGTGTTTTTGTGAAAATTGTAGATGCACTGACGATGAGAACCATGTTCTCGAAAAGCTTTTGCTAATAAATACTTTGAAAAACAGTGGAGAGACATCATTTTTCTACCTTCTACGACATATATATATATATATATATATATATATATATATATATATATATATATATATATATATATATATACAAATTTGAACCACCGTTATTTTCGGTCTTTAGGGGTTCTGAAACGCGAAATTTTCTTGTCTGCACTTCCGGATTGTTTCATTGTATCAACCTTATGAGCGGGGTTCCTCCCAATGGGGGAGGGAGGAACCGCGCTAAAACAAACACTTTTTAAGTTTTAAGCGCTTATATCTCTCATTGACGTTGTCCCATCGAATATTGCTTCAGAACATTTTTTGTAGAGAATTTAGTAAGCATTCGAATGGTCACTTTCCACTTACCACGATTTCCCAACCGGTATCGAGATATTTACGAAAAATGTATGGAGATCCGAAAATTGTTCACGTCTATTAATAAAATATTTTTTTTCGCATACTTCCTTAACTCCAAATGTAACCAAAATATAATCATCTTAGTTGGGATTAATTTCCAAGATGTAGAAAATATTTCAATTGAATCCCGCGATTCTAAGTACTCACAAAAAAATAATGACCTACAAAAACATTGATTCCACTTTTCTCAGAAACGGTTACATATATCACCTTAAAAATGGGTTCATTCGTTTTCTTATGTTAACAAACCTATAAAACAAGTACCTGCAAGCATATAAACTCAAAAACGTAAGCGTTACGATTTTTTTTGCGCGAATTTCGCCCCAAACACTATCTTCAAGTAGCGGATTCTGCTGGTTAACGAACTTGACCTTTCAAATTAGAATACAGATCTTTGTGCCAAATTTCATCAAAATCGGACAATTTTTGAGCCGTCAGGAGCGCGAACAGACAAGCATATATATATATATATATATATATATATATATATATATATATATATATATATATATATATATATATACATACAAATTTTAGCCACCTATATTTTCGTGATCTATAGGGTCTGAAACGTGAAAGTTTCTAGTCGGCACTTCCGGATTGCGTCATGAGGTCAACCTCATAAGCGGGTTCTCCCTATGGAGATAGGGAGTAACCGCGCTAAAAAGAGTATTTTATAAAGGGAGCCTGCTAGAGTTGTTGTTACCAGGTATGTAAACATAACATCACGTGGACGAGTTAAGAGAGTTAAGAATGAGGGAGGAAGCGGTGAATTTCCTGTAGCTACTAGGTACTGTCAGATTCCTGTGAAGGCTGATTCTTATAATCTCCCGTTCTCCGGTATGCCATTGCGTCGGTGTTTTAATTTTTCTCAAAATACCAAAACATAATATTAACCTTTAAGTAGAGATGTGGGGAGTTTTAAGCACCCCATGACTTAATTAGCACTATATTTTGAATTTAAAAATTTACAATCCATTTCATCGCTTTTGTACCTTCATAAAGAGTAGTTCTCTTCGTATTGAGGTTGCATTCGCAGAAAAAAAACATTATTTGTTTATTTCCTGGGCCTTTTACTGACTTAGGGTGTTCTCAACACTCTACTTACGTAACAAAAATTTAAAATATAATGTCTTCTTTCGACCGCCGTTTGACATTTTATATGAAGAGAATCAAGAAATAATGAAGAGGCGTTTTAAGTAAATGTGTGAAAATGATGGAGAAGATGAGTGTATTGATTCGGACGATGAGGAAAGAGATAGGTATTTTTGAAAAATCTACTATATATTTGTCAAATACCACTCACTCACTCACTCAACTACTGACCTATCATCCCCTAGCCCAAACCACACGACAGAAAATTTTGAAATTTTGCAGGACACTCCGTATAGAACGTTGGTGCTCGCTAAGAAAGAATTTTTTGATATTCGAATTTTTAAGTATTTTTAGAGGGGTTTAAAGTTTGAGTTGGTTAGAGCAGGCAAGCCTAGGTAGCATGCGTTGCTAGGACGATAACAGAACAGCTGTTACTATACTCTATCTATTTCATAGTATTATTTTTAATTGAGGTTAATTTCAACTATCATGGCAGACCTTGAATTACTAAAACTGAGAAATAAAATGTGAATTTTTCCCTCAAAGAGTTTCCGCCCTTGACACAAAAATTTGAAATTTTACACGGGCCATCCGTTTAAAGTATAAACACTCGCTAAGAAAGGTTTTTTATTTTTATATTCAAACGTTTAAGTACTTTTAGGGGGGTTTGAATTATTAAGAAGAAAATGGTTCGAATTTGATAACATTTGGTACAAAAATCTTTCTTCTTATTTAAAAGTTTATGTTCATTAACCACCAATCACGAATTTGTGCTGGCGTAATATTACGCTAGCACAGCCACGTTTAATCGGAAACGGCTGGAGCGACAAATTCGTGATTGGTGTCATTCTAGAGCAACAAATTAGCAACAAATTCTGGTACCAATCTGAATTTCGTCAGACAATTAGATCAAAAGTTACGGGGGTGGCTGTGCTGGCGTAATATTACGGTAGCACAGCCACGTTTTCTCGGAAACGGCTGGAGCGACAAATTCGTGATTGGTGTCATTCTAGAGCAACAAATTAGCAACAAATTCTGGTACCAATCTGAATTTCGTCAGACAATTAGATCAAAAGTTACGGGGGTGGCTGTGCTGGCGTAATATTACGCTAGCACAGCCACGTTTTCTCGGAAACGGCCGGAGCGACAAATTCGTGATTGGTGTCATTCTAGAGCAACAAATTAGCAACAAATTCTCGTACCAATCTGAATTTCGTCAGACAATTAGATCAAAAGTTACAGGGGTGGCTGTGCTGGCGTAATATTACGCTAGCACAGCCACGTTTTCTCGGAAACGGCTGGAGCGACAAATTCGTGATTGGTGTCATTCTAGAGCAACAAATTAGCAACAAATTCTCGTACCAATCTGAATTTCGTCAGACAATTAGATCAAAAGTTACGGGGGTGGCTGTGCTGGCGTAATATTACGGTAGCACAGCCACGTTTTCTCGGAAACGGCTGGAGCGACAAATTCGTGATTGGTGTCATTCTAGAGCAACAAATTAGCAACAAATTCTGGTACCAATCTGAATTTCGTCAGACAATTAGATCAAAAGTTACGGGGGTGGCTGTGCTGGCGTAATATTACGCTAGCACAGCCACGTTTTCTCGGAAACGGCCGGAGCGACAAATTCGTGATTGGTGTCATTCTAGAGCAACAAATTAGCAACAAATTCTCGTACCAATCTGAATTTCGTCAGACAATTAGATCAAAAGTTACAGGGGTGGCTGTGCTGGCGTAATATTACGCTAGCACAGCCACGTTTTCTCGGAAACGGCTGGAGCGACAAATTCGTGATTGGTGTCATTCTAGAGCAACAAATTAGCAACAAATTCTCGTACCAATCTGAATTTCGTCAGACAATTAGATCAAAAGTTACGGGGGTGGCTGTGCTGGCGTAATATTACGCTAGCACAGCCACGTTTTCTCGGAAACGGCTGGAGCGACAAATTCGTGATTGGTGTCATTCTAGAGCAACAAATTAGCAACAAATTCTCGTACCAATCTGAATTTCGTCAGACAATTAGATCAAAAGTTACAGGGGTGGCTGTGCTGGCGTAATATTACGGTAGCACAGCCACGTTTTCTCGGAAACGGCTGGAGCGACAAATTCGTGATTGGTGTCATTCTAGAGCAACAAATTAGCAACAAATTCTCGTACCAATCTGAATTTCGTCAGACAATTAGATCAAAAGTTACGGGGGTGGCTGTGCTGGCGTAATATTACGCTAGCACAGCCACGTTTTCTCGGAAACGGCTGGAGCGACAAATTCGTGATTGGTGTCATTCTAGAGCAACAAATTAGCAACAAATTCTCGTACCAATCTGAATTTCGTCAGACAATTAGATCAAAAGTTACGGGGGTGGCTGTGCTTGCGTAATATTACGCTAGCACAGCCACGTTTTCTCGGAAACGGCTGGAGCGACAAATTTGAAAATAGTGTAACAAATTAGCAACAAATTAGCAACAAATTACTGAGTATGTTAGAAGTTGGGGTTGCAATGTTGCTGTTCCAGCGTAATAGGGCTTTCCGATAGACCGATTTAGTTCATTTTTACAACACTTCATTCTTATTAGATAGCCAGGACGTATAAATAGTTTCGTTACAATAGAATAGAAATTACGACCGGTATAAGGAAATTAGTAATTTTTGTCCGGAGTAAACCCCTCCTTCTAGTCAACCGATCTTGTTTATTTTTATAACAAATTTTTCTCTTCAGTTGACCACAACGAATACAGAGTTTCGTTGAAATACAACACAAATTATGGCTGGTATTGGCAAATAACTACTTTGGCTCCGGAGTAAACCCCCTATAAAGATGCACCGATTTTGTTGGTTAACGAACTTGTTAAATTGTTTGATGGTAGAATACTATATACCAAGTTTCGCGGCGAAAAAACAAAAACTCTGGCCTGTATCGTGTTAAAGGACACATATATAACTATATATGCATATATATATATATATATATATATATATATATATATATATATATATATATATATATAAATTTGAACGGGGATCATTTTCGGTGTCTACTAGGTAGGATCGATAAAGATTCGAAGAAATTTTTCAAAAATTCCGTCATGAGTGCAACCTCAATAGCTACTTTCCTTTGCAGGAAAGTGCTAAAAATTACATATTTATTAATTGCTTGAAGGACAATAAGGTCTAAAATGTTCCAACAAAATTTGACATAAAATTTGGAAAGTTCTTCTCATTTTTTTTTTTTTTTTTAATTCTACGCTCAATCTGAAAAAATCCTTTTACCATCTTTATGAGTTTTATTCCACAAATACTATCTTACTTTCTAGAACACTGATAAATCAACAACAAGTATCACAGCATTACCCAGCTAAGTAGTGGGAGTAGCACCAGGCAATATATTCAAAAATTCAACTCAACCAAATATAGTCCAAATATCACATAAGAGTTCGGTCAATAGCCCTTCCATAACCTTGAACATAATGTTAATGTATCATCTCTCTCATTTATATCTATCCCTCTAAAAAAATCGATATTTTTTATTTTTATTTTATATTACTCCCTTTTTCCCAAACTTCTAAACAGCGTACAACATAACACTTTTAACGATAAGCCTCTTCCCCTAAGTAGGCTTAGGAGATTTTATAAGCATTAGAACCCTTCAAGAAGGCGGAAACACTTAACAATTTCAAAGAGGATATTGACAAGGAAAAGCGAAAAGGATTGTTTCCTCAAGGAAATTTACCGATTAATAATTGGAAATGATGAACAATGCAGAGAAAATCCTGCTAAACTCTTGTACAAGTATATTGAACGCCCCCTCTACCAAAACTTTGAGTAAATCTAAGCCCTGTTTATTCTCAGAAGGAGGTTTTCCACCATGACGGGCTATTGAGTACGGATGAACTGCTTTACAAGCCTATTAAAGGTCTGCGGTGTTCCACAAGAAGCTATTCCACCTCCTACACTTTTCAGCATGTACAAACAGAAAGATCCAAAGAAAATGGCAACACAGTCAACTAATTTAGCTGTAGTTTTAGTGCTGTGACAAAACAAGCTAAGTGATTACTATTATTTTTAAGGCCTAAAGTAGATAAAACCTAGAATCAGAATTTATAAATAAAAATACAGCTTAAGAGTTTGTACTTACATCAGCCCGTATATTAGCATCATAATTGCACTGTTTGGCACAAATACAGGATCTCACTTGAAGGGTCTTCCGCCGAATTGCGGAATTCGGCAATGATATAGGGTCGGACACGAAGGATCTTAATTGCAGTGTTCGGCAATGTTATGGGATCTCAAAGGAAGGTCTTAATTGCAATGTTCGGCAGAGATAAAGGGTCTTAATTGCAGAGTTCGGCATTGTTATAGGGTCTCAATCGAAGGGTCTTAATTGCAGTGTTTGGCAAAGATATAGCATCTCACATGAAGGGTATTAATTGCAGTGTTCGGCAGAGATAAAAATTCTCAGTCGAAGGGTCTTCATTGCAGTGTTTAGAAGATATACAGAGTCTCAGTCGAATGGTCTTAATTGCACTGTTCGGAAGAGCTTCAGGGTCTCAATCGATGGGTCTTGATTGCAGTTTTCGGCAGAGATAAAGAGTCTCAATCGAAGGGTATTAATTGCAGTTTTCGGCAGAGATAAAGGGTCTTAATCGAAGGGTCTTAATTGCACTGTTCGGCAGAGATACAAGGGTCTCAATCGAAGATTCTTAGTTGCAGTGTTCAGCAAAGGTATATGATCCCACATTGAAGGGTCTTAATTGTAGAGTTCGGAAGATATACAGGGTCTCGAACGAAGGGTCCTTATTGTGACAGACTTGTGACGTCCGTATGTGCTCCTCTCAGAAATTGCCAGATCAACCTTACAGATGGCAGAGAGATTGACCTGGAAGCATAAGAATATCAATAATTAACAAACATAGAAACATTTGTAGAATTGCAAATGTACTTAGGAAATGAATAAATATCTTATTGAGAGGAGATGGTTAACCGTTGGTGATTCGAAGGTCGAATTTTTTAAGGTTCGTGGTATCTTATTAAAACTACATTTTTTTAATAAGAAATGAGTCGGCAAACAATAAAACTCATTTTTCTATAAGAAATATAGTTTTATTAATATACCACGACCCAACCCTGAAAAATTCTAACTTGATAAATGTCTTATATTTTGTTGCCGTAATTTGCTCAAATTATATAAATCTACTATATATTTGTCAAATACCCCTCACTCACTGACCTATCATCGCCCAGCCCAAACCACTCGACAGAAAAATTAGAAATTTTGCATGGACACTCCCTATAGAACGTAGACACTCGCTAAGAAAGGATTTTTTTGATATTCGAATTTTTAAGTATTTTTAGAGGGGTTGAAAGTTTTAGTTGGTTAGAGCATGCACGCCTAGGTTGCTAGGACGATAACAGAACAGCTGTTACCGTACCGTATCTATTTCATAGTATTATTATTAATTCAGGTAAATTTCGACTATGATGGCAGACCTTGAATTAGTAGAAATAAACTGTGATTTTGTCCCTCATAGAGTTTACGCCCTGTTGATGGTCCATCCGAGGTAATAATATCCCGAACCAATTGACAAGAAAATTTGAAATTTTACACGGACAATCCGTTTAGAATTTAAACACTCGCTAAGAAAGTTTTTTTTTATATTCAAGTGTTTAAGTACTTTTAGGGGGGTTTGAATTATAAAGAAGTTCCTCATCGGCTCAAAAATTGGTCCGATTTTGATGACATTAGGTACACAAATCTTTCTTCTCATTTGAAAGGTCAAGTTCATTAACCAGCTGAATCCGTTTACTGGAACATGGCTTTTGGAGCAACATTTGCGCGAAAAAATCGGAACGCTTACATTTTCGAGTCCATACGCTTGAAACCGTTTTTAAAGCGATTTCTGTAACCGTTTACGAGAAAAATTGATAGAAATACTTTTCCAAACTAATTTTCTGTTTAGGTATTCAGAAACGATGATTGGTTCTCATGAAGCTTGTACCAGGAATTTGACATTCATCTGATCTAAGATATTTAAATTTTGGTATTGTTTGGAGGTAAGAAGTATATGGGAAAAATTGTATTATTGGTGATACAAAGTTTTCGGATCTCGGTATATTTTCTAAAATATCTCGAAAACGGTTGGGAAATCGTAGTAAGCGGAAGGCCGCTATTCGAAAGGTTACTAAATTCTCTACAAAAAAGATTCTGTTGTAATGTTCGGTGGGGCGACTATCGAAGAGATAAGTGCTTAAAACTTCAAAGTTGTTAGTTTTATTCTTTTTAACGTGTATTTGTCTCTGTTTGCCTAAATTTATAAGTGGTTGTTGTATTTTTCTTTTTTTACTCCCCAACGGAAACAAACACGGTTACCTCCACATGGTGTTTCCTGGGTAACTCTAATGCCCGTGCAATAATAAGCTGTACAAAATTATGTAGTAGCGTTAATTTTGATAATACCTTATTTAACGCAATAAAAAACTACTTATCGGCCGTGGTGAAGCACGGGTAGTCAGCTAGTTAATAATAATAGCTTATTTTTGGTTGTTTAATTGAATTCGAAGGTTAATTAGATGATTTCATTTAGATATTCATGAATTTCTATTAGTAGTTATTCATTAATTGTTTCAGTTTGGTCCAGTCGTTCTAATTAAACATTAATGGCTTGCACAGGGACATGTCTGAATTAGACCGTTGACGTGTCATTTAAAATTCATGCATTTTAGTATTTCATGTGGAATACATTTAGTCCGTTTTTGTATGTTTATTTTTGGATTCAGTTGTCCAGATCCTCTTACTTGGATAATTTGATCAACCAGAAATAATGGTAGATTCATTTAAAATGTAAACTAAAATTACGCTCCATGCCATCCTAGCGCGCTTCCTTGGATCTTTGCTTAAAAACTATTAAAAAAAAAAAGAAGAAAAATCTATGAAAACCTAGATTTTCTCGCCACAATGCACAGGGAAATGGAGCGGCTTCATCGAGTTCCGCTATTACTAATACAAACACGCTTCTCATTTACATATCGTATTATACTAAATACAAATTAAAAAAAAAATAATAATAAAACTAAAAGAAATTTTGGCAAAACGAGGGAGAAGATAATTCACAGTCCATCTAGATGATCATTTCTTGTGCATTGAAGATAATTCACAGTCTATCTAGATGATCATTTCTTGTGCATTGAAGATGATTCACAGTCTATCTAGATGATCATTTCTTGTGCATTGAAGATAATTCACAGTCCATCTAGATGATCATTTCTTGTGCATTGAAGATGATTCACAGTCTATCTAGATGATCATTTCTTGTGCATTGAAGATAATTCACAGTCCATCTAGATGATCATTTCTTGTGCATTGAAGATGATTCACAGTCGATCTAGATGATCATTTCTTGTGCATTGAAGATGATTCACAGTCTATCTAGATGATCATTTCTTGTGCATTGAAGATGATTCACAGTCCATCTAGATGATCATTTCTTGTGCATTGAAGATGATTCACAGTCTATCTAGATGATCATTTCTTGTGCATTGAAGTTGATTTTGGGTGGCTCATAGTCATGGCTATGGGTAAGTGTTCTGGGTGGACGAAAAAATCATTCTGTTCCATCACTTAGTCGACACCATCATGCAAAAGTTTTGCTTGGTAAACAAGTTTTGGGCCGTCTAGGCAAGTGTTTTAATAGTCAACCACATTGGTATGTATGATTTCAATAGTCAACCACATTGGTATGTATGATTTCAATAGTCAACCACATTGATATGTATGATTTCAATAGTCAACCATATTGATATGTATGATTTCAATAGTCAACCACATTGATATGTATGATTTCAATAGTCAACCACATTGATATGTATGATTTCAATAGTCAACCACATTGATATGTATGATTTCAATAGTCAACCACATTGGTATGTATGATTTCAATAGTCAACCACATTGGTATGTATGATTTCAATAGTCAACCACATTGATATGTATGATTTCAATAGTCAACCACATTGATATGTATGATTTCAATAGTCAACCACATTGATATGTATGATTTCAATAGTCAACCACATTGATATGTATGATTTCAATAGTCAACCACATTGATATGTATGATTTCAATAGTCAACCACATTGATATGTATGATTTCAATAGTCGACCACATTGGTATGTATGATTTCAATAGTCAACTACATTGGTATGTATGATTTCAATATAGACAAAACTAGTTCTTGAAGTTCAGGCGAGGGGATTTCTTCACTTATGTAAATTCTGGGAGTTCTATTTGTTTTTGTCAACCAGCTCGAATGCGATTAACGCTCAGAACCTCGTAGAGCCAAATCTTCTTTACAGGATCCTGATATCATTGCCTTTGAAATATCAAGTAGGTATTGCTGATCTTTGCCAAGCAAGTTTCTGCCTATCTCTAGATTCTTACAATCAATACTCTGGAGGTTAACAATCGGCAGTTTTCGGCTGGCAACATCAATAAATATAGATCATGTGGAAATGTACCATGCCCGTTGTTACTTATTGCCCATCAAGTCATAGTTCTAACTGTCTTTCTTGAGGTAGTGTTTTTTTTGTAGCATTCGAGTCATTGTGCAGCCGGAAGATGTTAATTTATTCAAACCATAATAAAACACAATTGTTCTTATGTTCAAAAATAAAAACACGGATTATTTTGAGCCAGCTAGAGAGCAAACAGACAATATATATATATATATATATATATATATATATATATATATATATATATATATATGTGTGTGTGTGTGTGTGTGTGTGTGTGTGTGTATCAGAGTGAAGGAGACGTGCAATATGCAATTAATTCTTTTATTATACACGCGACTTTTTTTTTAATTTATATTGTTGCGGCACGTCAACGTTTGGGCTATCTACAGGTTGCCAAATTTTTATAACGCCAACACCACATGGAAGATCATCTATTCAGTGACTGGCCACGCCCGACGGTGCTTAACTTTAGTGATTAACAAGAACGTGGCTATGCACGTTGCGAGCGCGTCTAGGACAATTAACTTAAAAAGATCCATCTTAAATTCAAACATCAGATATTTCATGCTAACGTCTAAATAAATAAATATTATTTCTGTCACTGTGGGGGCGAGGTTAGCTCAGTGGTAGAGCACTGGACCAATAAGTTGGAGGACCTGAGTTGAAATCCCGAGCAAGCTACTAAAGATTTTTGTCTCCTAGAGTCTTCCTTCGCGGGTTGGATTCGGCCTCCCTGACCGTCCCTAGGCCAACCCAGCCTTTAAATAATTTTCTTAATGGGTACGTCTGCAGCAGTCAAAGCAGAAAGGGGGAAATCAGGCGGTCGGAGCATAGTACTGACCACACTATTTGCCTAGTGTGCCTGTATGGTCACGAATCAGATACCTCTATAGTATGTGCCCCTCAGGGCCCTCGTGGCCTGTTACCGGACTGATATTTTTTTCTGTTACTACAAAATTTAAAAAAAAAAAATGAGGTCATTCTAGATCCAGCTTTATAAATAAACTTATCAGCTAGTGTAAAGAAAGGCTGCTAACAGGAATTGTTGGTAAGTGTTTGGGAGGAACAAAATTCCAAGTAGGTGGTTTCAGTAGATTGTTCTGTAGAAGTATTAATCGATATTTCATGACCCAAATAGTTAAAAATTATATAACTGGCATCCAGGGAGAGAGTAAATCGTTTCATTTACTTTGCTTATATTAAAGAAATTTCATAAAAAAAAAAATTGACAATAAACTGAGGCATACACAGACATAAAGCCGTCCAGAACAACGAAGCCGAAACATTCGGATTTCAAGCACCGATTTGTCCGGATGAGATCACTCTTTCGAAAAAGCGAGGTTCCTCCTATGGAGGTAGGAAACTCGCTAACATAAGAAAAAAAAATTAGATTCTAAATTCTTTATAAATAGAATGATCTACGGCATTGAAAACAAACTGCTCAAAACTTTGAAAGTTTGGACCTCACTTTATAATTTATTGTCCCTTTTCTACTTGCTTATACTTGCTGTGTAATTAATTTCTCATTTTTTTTGTCGATTAGGCCGGGTATGCAATGTCTGCTACTCTTAGTTTGTGGTACCAAAAATCTAACTTTTCTTCAAATTTTCATTGGAGTAAGTGTTTTAATTTCTTCGAAATATTAACTATATATATATATATATATATATATATATATATATATATATATATATATATATATATATATATATATATATATATATGGGGGCGAGGTTAGCTCAGTGGTAGAGCACTGGACTAATAAGCTGGAGGCCTGAGTTCAAAAGCACTATAATGTTTGTGCGAGTCGGACTTTTATTACGTTTTTTTTTTTTTTTTGCTAGGAGTGGGCTTAGTTCACAGGGAACCTTTCTTTTTATTATTATTATTTTTATTTTTTTATTATTTGAAAGTTGTACAATTCATTATAAGAACAATAATCAAGTTAGTTGATACAGATATATGCTATGTTTAAATTGAACAAAACTGTAAAAGTAAAATAAAATAAAAAACATACAAAAATTGGAAGAAGCCAACCATTGTTGGCACTTCCATAAATATTTCAACGATCATGATAAGATCAGGTAAGTAAATTATCTCGGGGCCACTGTCTCTTAAGCCGCCTGGGAGGATTGTCTGGATGGGATTGGGAATATAAGGATAGACCTTCAGGATTAGGATGGTAAGACAGCTTCGACTGAAATATTTGGAAACGGGTTCTGGCAAGGTCAAGGACAAATGGAATGTTAAAGTCATTGTGTAGGGCTTTGTTCGAGACATCGAAAGGGTCATTTATAATTTTTCGGAGAACTTTTGACTGGAATGCCTGTATTCTGTTGATGTTGGATGATTTTGCAGATCACAGGGATTCTTAGTGAACATTATTTTCATGTGCTTCATTGTTCATAAATGTTTCCGATAATTTTTTGTTTTTGTTTAATAAGTTGTCGCGGCTAGGCGATTCCATTTTTAACAAGTATTGAAGGAATATATATATATATATATATATATATATATATATATATATATATATAATAAGAAGAAGAATATAAAAATATCAAATTTGTTTTATGTCAACTTGTCTATGATGTACAGGTTTTCTTACAATGTTTTGTATATGTGTCAATAAGGTTTTAGTATTTGGTAGTGTGTTGGCACTAAGTTAGTAGTAAAGGTAAGTATAATTGTTATTTTAATGAAATACATAACATCTTCTCTGAATATAAACGAACCTTTTCTCTCTTATTTTTTTCCTTTTGATGTGTTGTTGCCAATTTAGTCATAGAGGTCATGTTATAATTGGTCAAGTACGTTGGTCTTCTTCAGGTGGTTAAATATTTGTCCTTTATATTGGCTCCTATCACTGAGTAGGTCTGTCCAATGAATTAAAAAACATGTAGATTTGGTGGGGTCACCCCGTTGTTTTGTGGCTAACGCTTTAGATTCTCATGCGGGAGATGGTGGGTTCGAGAAAATTCCTCGCTGCACCTTGGATGCCGGCGCAAATGGCCCAGATATCGATGCGCCGAGAAAAAAAATATATATGCATATATATATATATATATATATATATATATATATATATATATAAATTTGGTACTAGATGTTCTTTGTGTGTTCGACTAGTTAAATGTCAAACGAGGCGTCTTTTTTGTAACCAATCAATTCGCATTTCCGTTTGAAGTCCAGGGCATTGTGTCCAAATCCATCCAGCTGTCAGAAGTAAGTAAACAGGAATAATGGATCGTGATGTTCCTTTAGAAGAAGCTATTTCGAAGAAGACTCCATCTGAAGGAGGCTGGTAGAATAGAGGCGACAAGCAGCTGCGGTTATCCTACAGGTAGCCACCTGGAGTCCGGCCCTTTCTAAGGACTACCGCACAAAAACCCCTTCTCGGAACCGGGCTCCAGATGCCCCGCATTCGGATCGGGTCGTGTCGGCAGAAGGCAGATCTTACTAAATGAATGGTGGAAATATTTTTTAGCTTGTATGCTCATCACCTATATTCAGTGTTGTAAAATACCCGGGTATTTATTCTTAAGGGTAAATACCCATGGTATATACCCAGGGTAAATACCCAATTTCATAAATACCCGGGTATTTAAGGTATTTAACTAAACCGCGACTTACTAATCGAATATTGTAAAATGTCATGGATCTTGCCAGTTTAGAGCTATTGCAACACTGAGAAACTATTAAAACAGTAATAAATTATAAAATAGGATCACTGAGAGGTTAATAAATAATAGATTATTACCTGAAAATCTGCCATGGACCTTCCGACTACCAATAAAACAAGTTGTTTGCCTAAATTTGATACTACTGTACTGCATTCACAAAAATGTAGCCTCAGCTAAAACTTTGGACTAGGATTATCTCAGTTTCTCTAAACACAAATTAAGTTGATTTGATTGATCAAAACACATGTACCTTTCAAGCCTCTCCACCATAACATGGGACTTATTTTGTTATTTTCTTTGTCATTGTCTTCAAGACCTTTCCGAAGATCAACTGATTTCAATCCCATGCTTCTGCCTAACTCACACACAAATCAAATGGAAGAGTTCAACAAGTCTGCAGCAAGATGTGCGTTTCCAACACCAAACTGAATGCGTTTCTCCTATTTAGTTAGCACAAGTTTTTCTTACGTTTTTTGAAGAGAAGATTCTGGGATTTCTTGTTGAAGAGTTTTCAGTAATTCTTAAATCTCTTATGAACTGTGTGGATCAAAGGGGCATTTAACTGAATGGCAGTGCTAATTAAAACAATTGGATCAAGGATGTTAACTAGTTTCCTGACTCGGACTCAAACACTCTGTCATCAAGAAGCTACCTTTTCATTTCTGGTGAGATTTCCGCTTACTGTAATGTTGTTACTAATGTATGAGCATCATTTCAAATAATATTAACAAGGATCACAAACCACTTAAAATGGTTTTGAACTATTATAATAAGCATTAAAAATGTTTTTCACTTTTTTTTTAAATTTAAATAAGTCCTTAATAATTGAATAGACATCATTAAAACCTTTTTAAAATTAATTAACCTTCCCCACTGTAAAAGTAATCATGAAACTTCATAGATATAGATTAAATTGTAAATACTCATAAATAGCCGGACCGACTTTTAACTTTCTTTAAAATATTACTGGGTAAGTATTAATGTTTATTAAGTTTTTATGATCAAATGGGTAAGTTTCAGTCCTTGTTTGCACCAAAAAATATTCAAAGAAGTTGTATCAAGCTCAAAAACTGAAAATACCCACTTTTTGGGTAAATACCCGGGTATATACCCAATTTATATTTACCTACCCACTGGGTATTTACCCGGCCCACATCACTGCCTATATATGTCCAGTATGTAAAGGTTTCAAAAGAGGGTAGAGCTAACATTAATTCCCCCACAAGATTTTTTTTTAATATAGTATGCTGAAACCAAGTTTTCCAACTCAATAGCCAGGGAGGTATTTTTTCCTCCTAGTTTTCCAACTAGGTATTTTTTTTTTTTTTTTTAATTTACATTTTAACACCCTTAAAATTAGCCTGAATTTTCATTTTTTTTTTTTACATTAGTGTAATTGGCTTCTGAATGAAACACTATTTAGGGCAATATATTTGTTACACCTTTCCCCTATGCGCAGTACCTGGTGTTCCACGTCAAGTCTAGCCACACCTTCTTATCAACCCACCAAAATTTCAAGGTGCATAAAACACTTCATGAAACGTACGGTTACTGGCTCTCGGACTAGTTAGTATCAATTAGGAGTGTGTAATTGCGACAATTATACCTGGCCGAATTTGGACTTTGTCAAGGTCATTTGACGCAAAATTTAATGCTGTTTAATAATAATGAGATAGAAGGTACTCCATCTGACGATGAGCCTCAACCTGGCTTTCATTAGCTTAACATAATTTTACTCAAAAATGTCCTGTAAGTTATTATAATTTAAATTTTAAAGTCCGTTATTATTAACTCCATATCTATAGATTACCACCCTTTTCTAGCCAGGATAGGGCTGATGCCTTTTCTTTTTTCTAAAAAAAGCCATCACTCCTAGTTGGAATCGAACCCACGACCCTTTGGCACGGAGTGTTAAGTACTTACGGCCACCGGGCCTCCTGAAAAGAACATTAAATTCTGCTTCAAATGAACTGGTCGAAATCTAAATTCGGCCAGTTAAAAGTGCCCCAATCGCTAACCATAAAACAATAATTGTTTCCAATTTTGCGAAAAACTGTGGTGAGCCTACTTTTAACGAGTTACATCTTGGATCCATCAATTCATTTCATACTCCCCCCCCCACCCTAAAAGTTAAAGAGCATCAATAACTGATTCCAAAAAGCACAAACACTTATAAATTTCACCAATATTAAAATCTATCTAAAATATTTCACTATTGAGCCAAAATGATAATTAGTAAAATTTTCATTTGATCGCATTTTGCAAAATGTAGGTTCCTATTAGCCACAATTTGCTTCTGATTCCATTCTAAATGTAACAGTTAACAGTGCGGTATGTTGAGACGAAAAGGGGGATGGGGGAACCGTAAGAAATTTAGAATGATACCTGTGCCATTTACCCTTGTAAATCTAAATTGTGTTTTAGCCCCCTTTAATGGTTTTATAATTGGCAAAGTCTACTTGTTCTTCAAGTAAATGTTGTCTAGATTACAACGCTGGAATTTGAATTGCATATCTTAAACAATTTTTTAATTATTACTTTCTGTTAAGCGACAAACGTGGTTAACCTAAAAAAAACCATTTTACTATTGTTTCTTCTTATGTATGTATTTTAAGTGATGAATTGCCCTTGTTGCGGTCTCACTAATAAATAAATAAAAAAAACTCAAAATTTAAATTTCCTCCTTCCCTGTTGGGAGTTTTCCCTTAGCCCAAAGGACCATTTGTGTTACATTAGGCGTCTACTATCACCTCCTGAATTATTCGTCACCTCTTACCTTACACCCTGTATATCAAACTCAATACTAGACAACAGGTCAGGTTGATAATTTTTTTAAAACGATCGACGAGTACACCCTCCCTGGCTCCATCTAGCTGGGAATTACCGCAATACCTCTGAATAATACTGGAACAATGTCGGCAGCAATTTGAATAATTTTCCCGCCTTCCATTGCTCGATGCTGAATAATAAAAGACTGGAATTACGAGCAAGGGTTCAATGCCCTTGCCGGTAATTTCCGGGTCTTGAGTAATATCCGTGTCGGTGGGAGTAGGGAGGGTGTAATTTCTACTAACCATCTCCCCTTAATCCGGCGGCTATTTGTAGGGTTTAATCTACAATCGATAAAGCACCCAAGCAGTAACAGCACGGCTATTGGAATAAGACCGATTCTAGGCTTAAATGCTTTAATAGATTTTTTTAATTACGATTTAAATATTTTATTATAGATGGTGAACAAAGGATCTTGACTTTTTACGTTCAACCAAAAGATTTGTATCAGAAAACTGTGTTTGTAGGGCCCAACTAAATACATATCGTCACCACTAAAAGAATGTTACAATCACAAGGGGAGTATACAGCGGTGGGGTCACCGATCTGGTCCATTTTTTTTCTGGACCAAAAAATTGATTTAAAAACATCACGTTACTTTTAGCACTTTCCTCCGAAGGAAAGTAGCTATTGAGGTTGGACTCATGACAGAATTTTTGAAAAATTTCTTCAAATCTTTATCGATCCTACCTAGTAGACACCGAAAATGACCCCCGTTAAAATTAATATATATATATATATATATATATATATATATATATCTATATATATATATATATATATATATATATATATATATATATGCATATATATATATATATATATATATATATATATATATATATATATATATATGTGTGTGTCTGTTAACACGATAGCGGCCAGAGTTTTTGTTTTTTTCGTCACGAAACTTGGTATATAGCATTCAATTAGCAAACGATTGAACGAGTTCGTTAACCACCAAAATCGGTCCACCGGAAGGGGGGGGGGGGGGTTTACCCCGAACCCAAAACACTAATTTGACTATGTCAGCAGTAATATTTGTTATATTTCAACGAAACTTGGTATTCGTAGAGGTAATATAGAGAGAAAAGTGAGATATAAAAATGAACTAAATCGGTTCATTAGAAGGGGGGGTTTACTCCGGACCCACAATACCAATTCGCCACTACCAGCCGTGATTTTTGGTATATTTCGACGAAACTCGGCATTCGTAGTGGTAATCCACAGGTAAATATGTGTTGTAAAAATAAACACAATCGGTTCATTAGGAGGGGGGGGGGGGTTTACTCCGGACCCACAATACCAATTCACCACTACCAGCCTTGATTTTTGGTATATTTCGACGTACCTCGGTATTCGCAGTGGTAATCTACAGTTAAATATGTGTTGTAAAAATATACTAAATGGGTTCATTAGAAGGGGGGGGGGTTTACTCCGGACCCAAATTCCTAATATACTCATACCGGTCGTAATTTCTGCTGTATTGTAACGAAACGCGGTATACGTCGTGGGTAACTCATGAGAAAGAAGTGTTGTAAAAATGAGCTGAATCGGTCAATCGGAAAGCGGGGGTTTAATTTGTAATATATATTTCAATAGAAAAGCCCGTCAGACGTAGGTTCACAAAGCCGCCGCAAGGAGCGCTTTCTACCACTAGAGTGACTGTATCCTGTTCCTGCGTTAGATCAAAATACGATAATATGAGGTTTTTTGTATTTATTACGTAGTGTAATAGGTACCATGTGTAAACATAACTCTGGAAGCAAATTATTAATTGATCAGTTACTCATTACAAATTTAAAAGAGAACTATTCATGTTTTTATTTTATTTATGTAAGATATTTTAAGCAAATTGTTCTGGAAAGCAATCTACACTACCCAAATTCTGAGGAAAGTGCTTAGTTATGCAGCTCCTGCGTGACGGACTTTTTTAGTCACTTGATTTTAGTAGAGTGCTGCACCCTGAGCTAACCTCGCCCCTATATTCATGTATATATATACATATATATATATATATATATATATATATATATATATATATATATACACACACACAATGCGTAGAAGTAAACGGGAGAAATGAAGAAAATATAAAAGAAACCATAAAAACAAGTTTACTCAAATGCATTTTGCCTTGTTGTATGTATAAAGACAATTGTCAAAAAACACGTTATTGAAGTCTTATTGAGTTAGTACAAACATATTTTCCTCCGTATTTCATAATCACTTTTGGCGTCTACCAATAGCTCACTATTTATCGTCGCCAGTACTTCCTCGGCTCCGTCCTTTACCGAGTGATTCAATCCCAAAGACTTTATTATATCTTTAAATTCCTCAAATTTAAATCCTCTGTTCACTTCCGTAACACCTGATACCGTCCTTCCGATATTTATATTTCCACCCACAGTTCTGAATTGTAAACATTATTTGTCCACCCGTGTCCAACTCGCTATGGAATTCCTTTAATCTATTCTGCTCACCCTAGGAATATTTAAACCCCGACTCTTCCATCACCTCTTATTCCTATAAGTTTCACCTGAAAACTATACACAGACGCCTCAAAAACAGTGGACTCTATTTGTGGTTGTGCATGGACTATAACCGGAGTTGTAAAGAAGTGCACACTTCGCCGTGAAAATTCTATTTATACAGCTGAAATGTACTCAATATTCCGGGCGATAAATGATGCTCTCGCGTCGTCTGAAGACAGTTTTATAATAGCCACAGACTCCTTTAGTTGCCTACAAAGCCTGAGCAAACCCGGAGTCAAGAAATTTTGGCTTGCAAATAAAGTAACTGCCACACTGAGGAACACGAGCAAGAGCATCATTTTCATTTGGGTGCCATCACATATGGGCATAAGAGGAAACGAGCAAGCTGACGAAGAAGCCAAGAATGCATTACAGGTCTCAGTCATGCTAGAACCATTTCTCTCTCAAAGAGATTGGAACCATTACCATCGGAAGAAATTAATGAAGCAATGGGAAATTACCTGGTCAACCAGCAGTAGCAAACTATCTAAGATTAAAAAGACGGTTGGACCCTGGTATTCGGCTAACAGAAAAAACCGAAGAGAAGAAATAGTTCTAGCCAGACTGAGACTACGCCACAGCAAATTGAACCATTATTATTTATTAACAGAGCTCTACCCCCCTACATGTTCTCCATGCGACAATACTCCCCTCACTGTGGAACACATTCTCACTGAATGCCACCAATTTACAGAGAAGAGAAAAAAGTGGAAACTGGAGAGACATCTATCAGAATTATTGGGAGAAGACTCAAGAAGTTTAAACAACATTTTAGAATTTTTAAAAGAAATCAACATGTACAGTTTCATATAATTATGTAGTCACCGGTAATGGCTTTTGTAGAAGCGGCGTAAAACCATGAAATAAATAAATAAAAATAAATTTTATATTTCAAATTGTTTTAACCTGATTCAGTCATTTTCAAAATTATTCCGAAATAATTATTTTTTATATTATACCGGAATAAAAATAAAACTTGCATTTAACATAGATCTATACGAAGTTGTTCAGGCTTCGTTGGCATTTGGATAATTATCAACAAAAATGTATTTTATTAACATTTAAGAGTTATTTAGCTAATTAAATTTCCTACGGAATTAAAGGGCACGGAATTCGATGTATGATCTTAGCCAGAGAAAACAGGTCCTTATGTTTTGAATTGATTGAGTGGGTTGTTCCTCGCCGGGGATGGTTCTAGCTTAAGGCGTCACCATAAGACCCCATGAGACCATGGAACCCGTCACCATGAGACCAATGATTCATCAAGGGATGATTCATGGATTCCGATCGGTTATGTCCGTCAAGATCTGCGTAAATAAAGAAATCCTCATCAAAGGCTAATATTAATCGCAGTTTTATAAGGAACGGGAAAGCAGTCGGCGACAAACGTTTTAGCTTAAAAAATGGTAATGCGTTTGATGCATCAAGATTTAAATGTAAGACACTACGTAATCTAGTAAACTGCAATTTCAACTGCACTGTAGTGCAATTAGTGTCTGACCGGTGATATGACGAACTATACATGCGATTAGCAAAACATTGCTTCTTTAAGCAGTTTTAGTTCGTTGGTTCAGACGATCATTGCCTTTAGGTCTTAAATAATGGTTTGCTTTCAGCGCGGTTCCTCCCTCCCTACATAGGGAGGAACACCGCTTATAAGGTTAATCTCATTAGCGCGGTTCCTCCCTCCCTTCATAGGGAGGAACTCCGCTTATAAGGTTAATCTCATTAGCGTGGTTCCTCCCTCCCTTCATAGGGAGGAGCCCCGCTTATAAGGTTAATCTCATTAGCGCGGTTCCTCCCTCCCTTCATAGGGAGGAACTCCGCTTATAAGGTTAATCTCATTAGCGCGGTTCCTCCCTCCCTTCATAGGGAGGAGCCCCGCTTATAAGGTTAATCTCATGAAACAATTCGGAAGTGCCGACTAGAAAATTTTTACATTTTGTATGAATGCGGAACGGAATTCTACATATCGTCGCTACAAATGCAGAGTATCGAATATGAAAACCACCACTTTTCAGAGTGGAAAACCATTTATTCATAACTTTTTTTTGGACGGTCAAATATTCGGCAGATTTGACCTTTTGATAGTGGAATACTTTCCCTTTAATAGAGTGATCTGAGATTCAAGAATTTGCCGTACATAAGTCCAGCAGAAATTAGTAAAGATTGACAATGAAAGATGCATTTTTTCACATTCGTTACTCTGCATTTGTATCGACGATATCAGGACCTTGGAAGAGAAAAGGCGGATTTCGAAATCCGGATTTTGGAAAATCGAAGTTAAAGTTCTGAAAGTGCTTTAGGATAGCAAAGGCGAATGTTTACTCTATGGAATGCTCATTCGTAAACCTGATTGAAGAAATATGCTAATGAAATTCAATGATTTAATTTTGATTTATACAAGTTATTTATGAATAACAAAATGCCAGAAGGGGAGTTTCAGAATGAGTTTGAATTCGGGCGGGGAATCTTTCATAGATGATGTTGCTATTCATTTACCTTGAAACTGTAAGAGAATGAAAGGTGAACCAGAGAAACAATGCGACGCCTCTTGTTACCTACATCTTTCTCACTAAGAAAAAAAAAAAATCTCTTCCAAGGTCCAGGCTGGAGTCGAAAAGAGATCGGTGAGCCACGGACTTTTACGCACTTCAATAAGAGAAAGCCATTGCTAACACTTCACTTGGTCACTGCAGCAGATCACTGGGACACTGTCTTCTGAGTCGCCTTGGATTTTGATGAGTGGAAAGTTTAGGGTGGAAACGTTGGAATCTGGATAATACAACATCGTTAACAAGTCGATATTGATGTCTTTATGGAGGTATATATACATATATATATATATATATATATATATATATATATATATATATATATATATATATATAAACTCCTCGTCAAAAAAAAACGCAACACCCCAAAATTTATTGATTTAACAATTTTTTGCTGATGATACCTGATTGTGTCATATCAGAAAAGTATATAGGAGTAATAAAAAATGAATTTCAGAAAAAAAAAACTTAATTCCTTTAATTACAAAAAAAAAACAACATTTACTCCTAAAACTGAAAAAAAAAATTTAACTTTTTTTTAATTAAATTGATTATTCTTATCTCTAATAAGATGTGTTGCCACCTCTGGCACGAATGACAGCCTCCATACGTCTGGGCATGCTCCTGATTAAGTCCTGAACGGTCTCCTGAGGTATTCTTTCCCACTCTTCCAAAACAGCAACCTCAAGCTCCCTGCGGTTGATTGGTGCTGGTTCCCTGGCTCGAACACATCTTTTTAGTCTGTCCCATAAATGTTCGATGGGATTTAGGTCAGGACTCCTCGCTGGCCATGGTAATGTGTCAATAT
The DNA here is from genome assembly GCA_946811695.1 of Gonocerus acuteangulatus. Classification (NCBI taxonomy): domain Eukaryota; kingdom Metazoa; phylum Arthropoda; class Insecta; order Hemiptera; family Coreidae; genus Gonocerus; species Gonocerus acuteangulatus. Next base: position 78,401,347 of record OX328127.1, on the reverse strand, counting down.
TGACCTCGTTTAGGTAGTCCCTAACAATATGGGCAACATGAGGTCTAGCATTGTCATGCATAAGCAATGCATTTTCTCCAATAAATGGCATGTATGGCATGACGTGGTCCTCCAGAATCTCTGCCAAGTATCTTTGTGCAGTCAAAGACCCCCCACGAATCGGAACTAACTCCGTGCGAGCTTCCCATGAGATGCCACCCCAAAACATCAAAGAGCCTCCACCATATGGCTCCTTTGCGACTATACAGCATTGGCTGTTTCGTTCTCCTGGCCTCCTCCACACTCTTCTGCGTCCATCGGGAGAGTTTAGAGCCACTCTGGTCTCATCGGTGAACAGGACTCGTTTCCAATCATCGACAGGCCAATCCCGGTGCTCCTGGGCAAACCTAAGGCGGGCTCTTCGGTGCTCTCTGGTAAGAAGAGGTCCAACCATGGGCCTTCGTGCCCTCAGTCCACTATCCCTCACTCGTCTAGTAACTGTTGACACCGAAACATGTAAGTTTCTGACACCAGCCAACAAGTTGTTTAGGTCATTACCTGTGATTTGCCGATTTCTGAGAGTCTGGAGCCGGATATAGCGGTCGTCTTGCGGTGTTGTGACCCGTGGTCGGCCCGATCCAGGTCTTCTTGAGTATCCTCCTGTCTCTCTAAATCGTTTTAAGGCCCGTGCGACAGTAGAAAAATGTACCCCTAACCGATTGGCTATGTAACGCGTGCTACGGCCTTCTTGGTGCATCGTGACTGCCCTCACCGTATCATCCCTATCCAACCGGGCCATAATTATAAAAAAATGTTTACTTGTTGAAATTAACACGAATACTGAGCCCTAGTCACTTTGTTTGCATCCCTAAGTTGATAAGAAGGACTACGGTATTAGTGCTCTTTATAACAAATGGGATTAGAGATAACAAGAAGTACTGGAATTAAACAGAAAATGTAGTTGTTCTCCTCCTTTGTCTTTTTCTGATTAGAGACATAAATATAATAATTTTTTTTTTAATAAAAAACCTTTTAAATCAATAAATTTTGGGGTGTTGCGTTTTTTTTGACGAGGAGTTTATATATATATATATATATATATATATATATATATATATACACACACACATGGTTGAAGAGTAGGGCCTGTTTGCGAAGAACAAATACAGTTTCTTGTGAAGTATCTGTAGTGATTATAACAGTGATTCAGCGCACGCGCGTAACTCATTAGTTTTTCTATTGGCTATCCCTATGGGCAATTCTATTGGTTGTTGCTGGTAGAAAAGTAACCTTCAACACTCAAGTCAACCCAACTCGCTAAAATTAATAGAATTCTATTAATTTTAGCGAGTTGGATTGACTTGAGCTTTGATGCCTTCTTGAGCGAGCGTAGCGAGCGGAACGCTTAGCACGTATGCCCATAATGTGAAATAAATATAAAATGTAAGTGTGTTATAGAACCACCGGACAAAAAAATCGGTGAGGAGGCCCCTAAACTTCACAATTACCATTGATTTTTATAATATAAGCCTTTTTATTGATAAATATTGCTTGCTGAAATATATTCTGCTTATTTTCATTTATGCTTGACAAGACTAAGTGTTAGTTAGAAACCATATAATAAAAATATAGCAGTCAAAAAAGTATTTTAGTAGTTTTTGCAGTGATTTCAAATACTTTTCATTACTATATCAACTTTTGATTGCTATGTTTATATAATATGGTTTCTAACCTTAGATAACCTATAAAGAAGAAAATAGATAACCTGAAAAGAACCTGTAAGCTAATCCGTAAGTACTGAAATCACTGTTTAAAATCACGACAGATACTTGAAAGTAACTGTATGTGGTCTTCGCAAACACATCCGAGGAGTATCTCTTAGCCTAATATGCCCCCTATTCAGAAGGATGTAATGCATATTGTGAGAACCAATGTAAGTACAAAACCGGGACAATATGAAAGCCCCATAACTGTAAAATGTTCCAGAGAATATGAAAACGCGTCCCAAGGAACTGCTTGGTATATATGAGACCATATTCCATAACATTACTCTAGATGGATTTTCCAAGAAGGGTCCGGCTTAGGAGGGTTCATCATTTATTCTGCCGGGATCTCCTGAAAAGTAGGGTCGTCCTCTCTTTACTTTATCCAACCTCCCTGTGTATTCTGGGAAGACATCCTGACTACAGATATGGAGGAGTACACAACCACTCCGTATATGTATTAATGAATTCTCACTCATTCTCCATTCTACCTCAGAAATAAACCAGACAATGGATTGAAGTGAGTTCTTAGGGCCTCCCTCCTTTTTATCCTCCTCCCCCCCACCTCAAGAAAAAACACACCAGATTTCCTGGAAACTAGAGTAATAAACGATCTGAACAAATATAATCTATATATATATATATATATATATATATATATATATATATATATATATATATATATAAATCACGTGTCTGTCTGTTTGTATGTTTGTCTGTTTGTTCCTTACACAAATCTACACCGTTTAACCGATTTTGACCAAACTTGGCACACAGGTAGGCCTTGATACGGGAAATCTTCTAGGCTAGGTCAAAATAGTCAAATTTTAAAATTTGGTCAAATGGTCAAAAGTTTTATTCAAGAAAAATTGGCTACACTGAACCATTCAGATTCGGACGGCCATTTTGAATCGACAGCCATTTTGAATAATGCCTCAAATTAATTCGTTGATGTTCCTGATAATTAGAATAACTCGAAATCATTGATGACTTTACATCATTATATAATCATGTAATGCAGTCCATTTCAATTTTATATCAACAGTTACTGTCTAACTAAGGAGTGCTGGCCTTTCTTTGATAAGAGCTATCTATTCGCAGGCTTTGGTGCTGGCCTCTGTCGTTTTTTTTCAGAACTGCTGTGGTGCTGGCCTCTGTCGGTTTTTTTTTAGAACTGCTGTGGTGCTGGCCTCTGTTGTATGTCTCACGAACTATATCTAAACAGATAAAAAATAATTCAAACCGTTTAAACGATTTTCACGTAACTGGGTATACAGGTAGATCTTGATACGGGGATAGTCGTAGGCAGAAAGTAGGTGTAGCATGGCACGCCGGGTAACTGCTAGAGTTTTATAAAATTATCGCGCGAAACAATTTGTAATGCTTACCTTTTGTCGTTACTAGGCTTGTAGGTAAACGTTTAATAAGTAATATTTCAGATTATTCCCTTTTATCTCTTACGGTTACACGCAGTGTATTGTAGTCTATCATGGGCAAATTTTATTTTCATGTTTCCTGATAATTAATAAAAGTCCGTCACGCAGGAGCTGCATAACTAAGCACTTTCCTCAGAATTTGGGTAGTGTAGACTGCTTTCCAGAACAATTTGCTTAAAATATCCTACATAAATAAAATAAAAACATGAATAGTTCTCTTTTAAATTTGTAATGAGTAACTGATCAATTATTAATTTGCTTCCAGAGTTATGTTTACACATGGCACCTATTACACTACGTAACAAATACAAAAAACCTCATATTATCGTATTTTGATCTAACGCAGGAACAGGATGCAGTCACTCTAGTGGTAGAAAGCGCTCCTTGCGGCGGCTTTGTGAACCTACGTCTGACGGGCTTTTCTATTGAAATATATTACAAATTAAACCCCCGCTTTCCGATTGACCGATTCAGCTCATTTTTACAACACTTCTTTCTCATGATGTACCCACGACTTATACCGCGTTTCGTTACAATACAGCAGAAATTACGACCGGTATGAGTATATTAGGAATTTGGGTCCGGAGTAACCCCCCCCCCTTCTAATGAACCGATTTAGTTTATTTTTACAACACATATTTACCTGTAGATTACCACTACGAATACCGAGTTTCGTCGAAATATACCAAAAATCAAGGCTGGTAGTGGCGAATTGGTATTGTGGGTCCGGAGTAAACCCCCCTCCTAATGAACCGATTTAGTTTATTTTTACAACACATATTTACCTGTGGATTACCACTACGAATACCGAGTTTCGTCGAAATATACCAAAAATCACGGCTGGTAGTGGCGAATTGGTATTGTGGGTCCGGAGTAAACCCCCCCTTCTAATGAACCGATTTAGTTCATTTTTATATCTCACTTTTCTCTCTATATTACCACTACGAATACCAAGTTTCGTTGAAATATAACAAATATTACGGCTGACATAGTCAAATTAGTGTTTTGGGTTCGGGGTAAATCCCCCCTTCCGGTGGACCGACTTTGGTGGTTAACGAACTCGTTCAATCGTTTGCTAATTGAATGCTATATACTAAGTTTCGTGACGAAAAAACAAAAACTCTGGCCGCTATCGTGTTAACAGACACACACATATATATATGCATATATATATATATATATATATATATATATATATATATATATATATATAAATAAATTTTAACGGGGGTCATTTTCGGTGTCTACTAGGTAGGATCGATAATGATTTGAAGAAATTTTTCAAAAATTCCGTCATGAGTCCAACCTCAATAGCTACTTTCCTTCGGAGGAAAGTGCTAAAACCCACAAAGTGTCTGCCCATTGGTAACACAGGTCCACAAAAAAAAAGTGGTTTGTGCTGGGCATCGGACACAATTTTTCTGACGTATTTTTAACCGCTGAACACGAATCTGAGGTCATAATTGGGGGTTAATCAGCAAAAAACGGAGAAAAATGAAAAAAATCGATAAAAATGGTTGATTTATTGGTTTTTTAACTATGTAATAAGTAATTTGCAGTTTCTGCTTGTTTCTGCAGGTACTGTCCACGCTCTTGATTTGAAAATAATATTTTTTGTTGCTTATTGCATTTTATTTATGTTTTTTATAGGAGATATTTTGTCTTCGATAAAAAATAAAACATCAGAACATTGAATCGGTACATTTACCTGCAAAATCCTACTACCATGGAGTGTTTTGGCTACGATGACAACTGCCCTTCAACGGGATGTGTAGAATGATTCGCTAGTCAACATTTCGTGGTATCGAAGCCAGCGAAGGCGCGCTGTTTTGCAGGGAAGCTCTAGAATATGAGAATCATGCCGTAGTGTGTCCGACGACGAGTTGACATTGTCCTCGTCAAAGTCGGAAATCCCTCATACTTAGGCCTGGGGAGGTATGAGGGTTATCACCCACAGGGCGGCTGACTCACCTCCCATCGGGCCAGGTATTCTGGCGTGCGGGGTTTATTTATTTTTATGGATTGTAATGCTTCTTCTAATACTCAAAATTTTGCCGGAACTTCTAGATCACGTGACGATCACGAATGTTCTAAAAATCCCAATCACTTTGGCTTCGTTTGTGGAAAATACATCGGGATAAAAGATACAAAGAAACTCACAGATCGACTTGTGACTTTGTATGAAGAATGTTTCGATATGAACGTTTGTCTTGATTCAAAAAATTGGCTACCCAATATTGTTTGTGGATCATGCTACAATATGGTTTATCGATTGGGAAAGCACCAAACAAGGATATATATATATACACATTTGAAAATGTAGCAGAAATCCATTACACAGGTCATTTGAGGAGAAAAGAGTCAGGAAACGACAGAAACAATAATAGTGTAATCATCATACAAATAAAACAATAAGGTTTTGATTTTTATAGATTTTTTCAATTTTCTCCGTTTTTAGCGCGGTTGCTCCCTCCCCCATAGGGAGGAACCCCGCTTATAAGGTTGATACAATGAAACAATCCGGAAGTGCCGACTAGAAAATTTTGCGTTTCAGAACCCCTAGAGACCGAAAATGATGGTGGTTCAAATTTGTGTATATATATATATATATATATATGTATATATTTATTTATATATATATATATATATATATATATATATATATATATATATATATATATATATATATGTTTTGTTTTAAGTTTCTTCGCTGGGGTTGATATGATTGATTTGTGAGACGGCTTCTCTCTCCAGCGGTGTTCTTCCTCTCCTTAAATATGATCCTTCTTCCTATCCTGAAATATTGCGCAAAGGAGAGGAAGAACACCGCTGGAGAGAGAAGCCGTCTCACAAATCAATCATATATATATATATATATATATATATATATATATATATATATATATTTGTCTGTTCGCTCTCTAGGTCGAAGACGAATGGTCCGATTTTGATGAAACTTGGTATAAAAATCCGTCGTCCAATTTGAAAGGTCAAGTTCGTTAACCAGCGAAATCCGCCTACCGGAAGATGGCGTTTGGGGCGAAATTCGCGCAAAAAAAATCGTAACGCTTACGTTTTTGAGTTCATAAGCTTCTAAGTACTAGTTTTATATGATTCCTGGGCTAGGAAAACGAATGAAACCATTTTCAAGGCGATAGCTTTTACCGTTTTCGAGAAAATTGGAAAAATATTTTTTGAATACCGTTTTTGGTTTGGGTACTTAGAATCATGGGATTCAGTTGAAACATTTTCTGCATGTTCTACTTTCATCAAGACTAATATGTTGAAATTTTGGTTACGTTTGGAGTTATGGAAGGGTTAGAATAAAATATTTTATTAACAGACATAAAAAGTTTTAGTAACTTTGTTTACTTTCCTTAATATCTCGAAAAAGGTTGAGAATCTTGGTAATCGGAAGAATACCATTAGAAAGCTTATTAAATGCTCTAAAAAAAAGGTACTAATGAATGTTTTGATTAGGCGATGTCAATCGGAGAAATAAGAGTTTAAAACTTTAAAGTAATTGATTTCGCTTATTCGAACTGTTCTTTTTGTCTGTTTTTTATTCCTTGTTATTTTTTAATTGCTTATTGTTGGATAATGTATTTGAAAATAAAACAGGTTAATAAAAACAATTTAATGTTAGAGATATGGATTTCCAAGATATATAGCTTTTCAACTGCCTAGGGAGGGTTCTTTGTCTTTGAAAGAATCATTTTCTTATTTCTTGTTATTTTTTAATTGCTTATAGTTGGATAATGTATTTGACAATAAAACTGGTTAAGTAAAATAACAAAAACAATTTATTGTTAGAAATATAGATTTCCAAGATTCCAAGACCTTGTCACTAGCGGGTCTGTTTCTACTGTAGCCGGCCCTTCCAGGTAAGATTGTAAGTCATGACCTTTCAAGACTTAGTGACCTTAAGGGTTAACACGCCATTATAATAATTAATTTAAAAAAAAAGACTGGTGGAACCAAAATAATAACTGCTTCTGTTTTAATCTTTCCAAATTAGACTAGGGATATGAACGGAACCGCGCTAAGATGATGCAGTCCTGCGAGACGGACTTTTTTGCTGATTAACCCCTAATTATGACTTCAGATTCGTGTTCAGCGGCAAAAAATACGTCAGAAAAAATGTGTCCGATACCCAGCACAAACCACTTTTCTTTTTTTTTGGACCTGTGTATTATTTTCAATTGTGATTATTGATGACACTGTTTAAATCGAAGCGTGACTAAAGCTCGTCATTTAGTATTAAAAATAAAAAATAGGTACTTTTTTTTTTTCATTTGCATTTAAAACCCCTTAAAAGTGTCTGCCATATTTATTATTCATTGCAAAATTGCCTTAATTTGCAATTTTTGTATATTAACGATAGTTGGCTTCTGAATAAAACAGTACTTTTGGACAATATTTTTTCTCTCCTTTCCCCTATGCGCAGTACCTGGTGTTCCACGGCAAGTCTAGCCAACACATAAGCGCAGTACCTGGTGTTCCACGGCAAGTCTAGCCAACACATATTCGCAGTACCTGGTGTTCCACGGCAAATCTAGCCAACACATATGCGCAGTACCTGGTGTTCCACGGCAAGTCTAGCCAACACATATTTTACCTGCTTATCTATCTACCTATGAAAAGTGCGTTACTAGCATTTGGACTATGAAACACCTCTGTGAACTTGGCACCCCACTTTCGAAAGAAAATATGACAATAGACTCAAATAATTGCAAATCGTTTGTAGTTATTTGTAGTGAAAAAAAATTTCGTTTGTAGTTGCCCCGTTTTAGCGCGGTTCCTCCCTCCCCCATAGGGAGGAACCCCGCTTATAGGGTTGATACAATGAAACAAACTGGAAGTGCCGACTAGAAAATTTCGCGTTTCAGAACCCCTAGAGACCGAAAATAACGGTGGTTCAAATTTGTATATATATATGTATATATTTATTTATATATATATATATATATATATATATATATATATATATATATATATATATATATATATATATATGTCTGTTCGCTCTCTAGCTAGAAGACGAATGGTCCGATTTTGATGAAATTTGGTACAAAAATCCTTCGTCCAATTTGAAAGGTCAAGTTCGTTAACCAGCAAAATCCGCCTACTGGAAGATGGCGTTTGGGGCGAAATTCGCGCAAAAAAAATTGTAACGCTTACGTTTTTGAGTTCATAAGCTTCTAAGTACTCGTTTTATATGATTCCTGGAATAGGAAAACGAATGAAACCATTTTCAAGGCGATAGCTTTAACCGTTTTCGAGAAAATTGGAAAAATATTTTTTGAATACCGTTTTTGGTTTGGGTACTTAGAATCATGGGATTCAGTTGAAACATTTTCTGCATGTTCTACTTTCATCAAAACTAATATGTTGAATTTTGGTTACGTTTGGAGTTAAGGAAGGGTTAGAATAAAATATTTTATTAACAGACTTAAAAAGTTTTGGTAACTTTGTATATTTTCCTTAATATCTCGAAAAAGGTTGAGAATCTTGGTAAACGAAAGAATACCATTAGAAAGCTTACTAAATGCTCTAGAAAAAAGGTTCTGATGACAGTTTTGATTAGGCGATGTCAATCGGAGAAATAAGTGCTTAAAACATTAAAGTAATTGATTTTGCTTATTCGAACTGTTCTTTTTGTCTGTTTTTATTCCTTGTTATTTTTTAATTGCTTATAGTTGGATAATGTATATTACAATAAAACAGATTAGGCAAAATAAGAAAAACAATTCATTGTTAGAAATATAGCTTGCCAAGAGAAAAAGATTCGTTGACGTCTTTTGAATATTTTCAATTGCCTTTATGCTGTTGGTTTTTTTTATTTTATTTTTTAATTGATTTTATCTGTAGAATTATTACTATAGTAAAAGAACACAGGAATGTGTGAAAATATTTGATATTTTCCAATTCATTGAAACGTATGAAATGAAGTATCGGTAGAAGAGGATTCTAGGGTCTTGCGGACCTGACCCCAGGTATAGCTATAAAACCCTTTGAACAAAGGCCGAGGAAAATATTATCTGTTTCTATTCTATGCTTTTCAAATGAGAATAGGGATATGAACAGGAACCGGGGTCTCCCGTGGTCTAATGGCTAGCGCCTTGGACTCATAAGCGGGAGATGGTGGGTTCGATTCCCAACCTCCGGCAGGAATTTCATCATCCCACGGCTCGCTGGTGAAATCCCTCGCTACACCCTGGATGTCGGCGCTAATGACCTAGATGTATATGTGCCGTAAAAAAAAAAAAAAAAAAAAAAAAAAAAAAAAAAAAAAAAAAAAAAAAAAAAAAAAAAAAAAAAAAAAACTGGAACCGCGCTAAGATGACGCAGCTCCTGCGAGTCGGACTTTTTTGAGAAATGGGGGGTCAAAAAATACACCGCACCCGACTTCAACCGATTGGAACCAAACCATTTTTATTCGACGTAAAATCGTTTGTAGTGAAAGAATTTTCGTTTGTAGTTGCCTAGAAAAAAAGTTACGGCCGCTTTTTGAATTTTCAAAATCGCAACTTTTTCAGATTTAGGGGTACGTGTTTTTTTATGGTCTCAATACATTCGAAATCATTTGTAGTTGTTTGCAGTGAAAGAATTTTCGTTTGTAGTTGCCTAGAAAAAAAGTTACGGCCGCTTTTTGAATTTTCAAAATCGCAACTTTTTCAGATTTAGGGGTGCGTGTTTTTTTTTGGTCCCAATTCATTCGAAATCGTTTGTAGTTGATAGTAGTGAAAGAATTTTCGTTTCTAGTTGCCCAGAAAAAAAGTTACAGCCGCTTTTTGAATTTTACTTTGGTGCAGGGAGTGACATATTTACCTCTGCGTTTCTTTTTATTCACTTGTCCCCGCCAATAAAAACATTGCGATTTTGAAAATTCAACTTTTTTTGTAATTTTGTAACTTTTTTTCTAGGCAACTATAAACGAAAATTCTTTCACTACTATCAACTACAAACGATTTCGAATGAATTGGGACCAAAAAAAAACACGCACCCCTAAATCTGAAAAAGTTGCGATTTTGAAAATTCAAAAAGCGGCCGTAACTTTTTTTCTAGGCAACTACAAACGAAAATTCTTTCACTGCAAACCACTACAAACGATTTCGAATGTATTGAGACCATAAAAAAACACGCACCCCTAAAAATGAAAAAGTTGCGAGTTTGAAAATTCAAAAAGCGGCTTTAACTTTTTTTCTGGTTAACTACAAACGAAAATTCTTTCACTACAAACGATTTTACGTCGAATAAAAATGGTTTGGTTCCAATCGGTTGAAGTCGGGTGTGGGGTATTTTTGACCCCCCGCTTCTCAAAAACGGGGCAACTACAAACGAAATTTTTTCACTACAAATAACTACAAACGATTTGCAGTTATTTGAGTCTATTGTCATATGTTTTCGAAAGTGGGGTGCCAAGTTCACAGAGGTGAAACACCTCTAAGAGATGTGCATAATTTTATTTACCTATATTCGGAAGGATATAGAAGGTGGAATTAGGAAGAATATAGAAAGTGGTATTAAGGATATTGAAGGAGGTATTAGGAAAGATATGGAAGGTGTTATTAAGAAGGATATTGACGGAGGTAGTAGGAAAAATATTGAATGAGGGATTAGTAAGGCTATAGAAGGTAGTATTAGAAAGGATATTGCCGGAGGTAGTAGGAAGAATATTGAAGGAGGTATTAGGAAGGATATAGAAGATGTTTAAGATCAAAGGTGGTGTCCTTCCTAATTCCACCTTCTATATCTTCCTAATTCCACCTTCTATATCCTTCCTAATTCCACCTTCTATATCCTTCCTAATTCCATCTTCTATATCCTTCCCAATTTCACTGTGTACATCCTTCCTAATTCCATCTTCTATATCCTTCCCAATTTCACTGTGTACATCCTTCCTAATTCCATCTTCTATATTTTCCTAATTCCATCTTCTATATTTTCCTAATTCCATCTTCTATATCCTTCCCAATTCCACCTTCGATATCCTTCCTGATTCCACCTTCTATATCCTTCCTAATACCACATTCTATATATTCCTAGTTCCACCTTCTATATCCTTCCCAATTCCACCTTCTATATCTTCCTAATTCCACCTTCTACATCCTTCTTTATTCCACCTTCTATATCTCCTTCCTAATTCTAACTTCGATATCTTCCTAGTTCTACCTTGTATATCCTTCCTAATACCATCTTCTATACCCAGGGCCGCCACATGGGGGGGGGGGGGACAACCGGGTACAGTTGTCCCGGGCCCGGGCACCGTGGGGGCTCAGGCCGATCCTCGCTAATTGGAAAAAAGTACCGAAAGTGACCTTTGCAACACCGATTGTCGGCTTTTATTCCCTTTGTGCTCAAAAATCAAGATGCAAATAATTTTTAAATGCCCAAAGTCCTATAAAAAAGTACTAGAATTTTCATTCTGGCTCTGAGAAGTGGGGGCCCGTGATCTGGTCCCGGGCTCGGCTCTGAAATGTGGCGGCCCTGTCTATACCCTTGCTAATACTATCTTCTAAAGCTATATCTATATTCTATATGTAAGTAGAATCCAATCCTATGCGATTGTATTTGTCACTAAAAATAACCGGTTTATAAGTAGAAATGATTATATATCAAACACTAATGAAAGGTAGTGTAACCGAACTTTCCTGCTGTTAATATATTTTGGCAATATTGTTTGTCTCTGATCTGATTAAAATGTTAATAGTAATTAAATCATTACTATTTTTTGTCGAAATTAAACTTTTTAGCATAAATATGCTGTAGCGATGACTAAACTGAGAAAAAACGTTCCTAAGTGTCCGGTGCCGTTTGCACATGCGCAGTAGCCATGTGCAAACGCCACCGGACTGTTTGTTATACGGTACATTACATAGATTTGTCGGGTGGGCCTAAAGCATATTAGGTATGCTGTCAGCTCCACACAGTATTGACAGAGTTAAAACCTCGAGCCAGTCATTGAATAAAATCCAAAATTGGTTAAACATATTGCACAGCATGCACAAAACAACGGATTTTCTCTGGACACCAGCCCATTCAGGAATACCGGGAAACGAAGCAGCCAAAGAAACCTCGACCACTCCTGTGTTGCAACGTGTACGAAGAAATTGACATGAAGACTTGGTTGAATCGTAGGGCCAGAAGCGACTGGGAGAGAATGTGGAATGAGCACCCTCAGACAAACAAGCTTAAAAGTGTCAAACCCACAACAAAATTATGGAGAAGTGCAGAAAGAGGGAATCGAAGGGAGGAGGTAGTAATAACGCGACTTGGAATAGGCCATAGTCATATGACACATACCCATCTCATTAAAAGAGAACCTCCACGTCTATGAGATTCATGTTTTAACGATAAGCCAAATAATAGAGGAATGCCCGGAACTTGAAACAAGATTCAGACAGCTAAATATACCTCGGAATGTATCACAGGCTCTTAAAAATTGTCAGCATGCTATTGACAACGTGATCAAACTCCTAAAAATCTGCGATATATATATAAACTGCTGTAAACTATCATAAAGAAATAACAAATAATATAATGAGAAAATATAAAAAGTAATAAAAAAGAATAAACCAATAATATAGGCTCTCCTTGTTGTCGACAAATGTAAAACAGACATAAATAAATTCTAGGGAGTCAAAACCTCGCAGTTTCTCGCCCACATAAATTTGCAACCTACATCCCAAATCATATTTATGTTCCTGAATTCGTGCAGAAGGCTGTAAACGAAATTTTTTTGTTGTTAATTATTATAGAATATTTATTGTGTATTTTTGTTGCTTTAGTAGTTATATTTGTTTAGGATCAGCTCTTCGAGAACATAAATTATTATAGTAAGCAATAAATACACGATAGAATGATTCTCTCGTCCCCCTCCCCTATTGGACAGGGGAAAAAAATGTTTCCTTTGAAGTTTGAAGAGGGAGAATTATGGTGAATCGATAAACCATTACCCAGCCCGGGTCTGTATAAAGGCTTTACAGCTAGCTCTGAACTCAGCTGAATTCCAGATTCGCAGAAGTATCGACAGCTGAGACCAGGTCACCTTCCCAGAACCAATAAATCGCTTATTAATACCGGGCCTTTCTTACCCCCCTCTTCCCCCGCCCCCATCGGTTCTTCAAAGCCTTCAGATCTCCCGCATCAGCTGGCATTCGGTCCAAAAATACACTAAATATTCAGGTATAGGAATTCGGAAAGTATAAGCACGGTCAAAAAGTCGGTGCAGTTTTGTGCGACATTTTTAATAATAATAATAATTTAATAAAACTAATTTTAACTTGTAATCAATGATATATTTTTCTTCAATATCTACAATTTAATCAAACCACCACCGATACTGCTGAATTATACCCCATGATTGATTCCAACTCCAGTAATAAGTATTTTGACTTGTATAAAAGGATATTTAATCAGTTTTCATATGTTATAGAATAGTCATGTCGCTGGGACGCAGGGTTTCCGAGATATAAGTGAAAACCCGAAAAATAGGACCTTCTAAACTCCCTCCCCCCCCCCCCCCGGCACAAAGGCTACGGGTGAGGACTTTTGATATGTTCACCTCCTATCCAGCCCAAACAAAGTTACAAAATTGTGTTCCAAAAATTTCCATCTATAACTATTCGTTGACTGGACTGAATCTATAAGAAGTTTAGAAGCGTTACGTTCTATAATTTTAAATTAATAAAATAAACGACAATTTTATCATCAGGGAACGGATATTGTATTTACATATTTTTTTCTGATTCTTCAATCGGAGTTGTTGATAAAATTCTGCACGTTTTAAGTGATTTTAAAGCACTTAAACAGGTTTAAATATATTTTGTCAAAAATCCATATTTTTACAAATTCAGCCAAAAATACATATTTTTGGTACATATTTTGACATTCTATTTATTTTGTAATGGGGAAAATGAATGGGAAACGAAGAATGAAAATAGTGCTTTGCCCATTGATCACTGTGTCTTTTCAAATAGCAAGAAGCAAAGGTGGCTGGCAGCCATGCTTCCCCGGCGCTAATGTTCAAGGAACAGAAGCGTTTAAAAAAAATATATAACAAATTATTGTTTAACAATTGTATTATTCCTTTAATCTATTCTCTAAAACAAATGAACTAGTGAAAGGATCATCTCGATATTATTTTCCAAACGCGAGATATAAAATGATGAATTTCCCACCTATTTTATTTTATTTCTTAGCTCCTAAGGCGCTTTGTACGAAACGCTCGGACACGTATCGACAATTTTTTATGCATAAACACCAGAAAAAAGTCCGTCACGCAGGAGCTGCATAACTAAGCACTTTCCTCAGAATTTGGGTAGTGTAGACTGCTTTCCAGAAATATTTGCTTAAAATATCCTACATAAATAAAATAAAAACATGAATAGTTCTCTTTTAAATTTGTAATGAGTAACTGATCAATTATTAATTTGCTTCCAGAGTTATGTTTACACATGGTACCTACTACACTAAGTAATAAATACAAAAAAAACTCATATTATCGTATTTTGATCTAACGCAGGAACAGGATACAGTCACTCTAGTGGTAGACAGCGCTCCTTGCGGCGGCTTTGTGAACCTACGTTTGGCGGGCTTTTCTATTGAAATATATTACAAATTAAACCCCCTCTTTACGATTGACCGAATCTGCTCATTTTTACAACACTTCTTTCTCATGAGTTACCCACGACGTATACCGCGTTTCGTTACAATACAGCAGAAATTACGACCGGTATGAGTATATTAGGAATTTGGGTCCGGAGTAAACCCCCCCTTCTAATGAACCGATTTAGTTCATTTTTATATCTCACTTTTCTCTCTATATTACCACTACGAATACCAAGTTTCGTTGAAATATAACAAATATTACGGCTGACATAGTCAAATTAGTGTTTTGGGTTCGGGGTAAACCCCCCCCCCCTTCCGGTGGACCGACTTTGGTGGTTAACGAACTCGTTCAATCGTTTGCTAATTGAATGCTATATACCAAGTTTCGTGACGAAAAACAAAAACTCTGGCCGCTATCGTGTTAACAGACACATATATATATATGCATTTATATATATATATATATATAAATTTTAACGGGGGTCATTTTCGGTGTCTACTAGGTAGGGTCGATAAAGATTTGAAGACATTTTTCAAAAATTCCGTCATGAGTCCAACCTCAATAGCTACTTTCTTTCGGAGGAAAGTGCTAAAATGGGGTACTTTTTCACTTATCTTGGTTTTCAAAAAGTATCTTAAAAGATACCTACTTAAATTAATACGGTAAGATTACTTGAATAAATTCTATAATAAGCACAAAACGATTAAAAATTAGATTAAAATTTAGGTGTAAGTCACTTTAGCTACGTAAAAATCATACACATCTTTAATCTTGCGCATAATTCCGGTTTTAGAAATCGCTATGCTCCGTACACACCATGGGCTGCAGCCCTTCCCCCCGAAATTTTCTTTTAATCGGTAAAAATGAGTCATAAAACCTCAAAAATAAATTAAATAAGATCATTTAGTTCAGAAGAAATTTTTTTTTTTGTGTGTGTGTATAGCGGTTTAGATGGCTAACTATTCCAAGTTGTAGATTGTTAGTATTCCACACCCCGGAAATCCCCCCACGCTACCAGTCCCCCCTGTAATTATTTCCTAAATACGCCCCTGATAGACGCACACAATGACTCCTGCAGTTTCTCCTCTGAGGGAGAAACCCGGCTCGTGATGTCGAACAGATGGGACAATAAATAAGTGCTGACGAGATGGGACAATCAGTAAGTGCTGACGAGATGGGACAATCAGTAAGTGCTGACGAGAAACATCATCTTACATAATGTCATCATCTTTTATAAAATTCTACTGGCTCATCAAATCAATACATCCTTCGAGACTAACCTATAAAATCGTCGAATCGCAGTTGATTTTAATAAAAATTAAAAAAAAAATCAAAGTAAAAGAAAAGTTTAAATAATTAACTGGATTGTGGAAGTAAAGGAGCAGGACTATCACGAGAATAGTCATTTTAGACAGAATAACGTTTATACATAAAACATTTGATTGGTATATATATATATATACATACAAAGTTTAAGGCAAGTAAAAAAAAAATATATATGATTTGTTGTTCGTTATATAACATTCCGTGCGAAATTCGAGGAGGTAGAGTGAGTAATTCCCTCTTCTGGAAGTTTTCGGTACATTTTGGCACCTTAAATCTTACTTTTCTTCAAGATGTAATTGGAGCAGGTGTTTTTCACAAAACCTAACGGCCATAATAGCCACATTGAATACACCGGTTCTTGTTGATCGCCTAAGTTAAGCAACGTAGGGCGTGGACAGCACCGTGCGTGCGTGCACCGTACATGTGCTGTTGGCATTTCAAAGAAGTGGCATATTGTAGAAAAGCCAGGCGCTAATAGCTCATAAACCAAAAAGAAAAACACAAAATATTAATTGTTTCTATTCCGTGCTTTTTAAATGACACTAGGGATAATATCGTATAGAAACGCGCTTAGATGACGGATTTCCTGGGAGTTACACTATCTCATACAATGAAAATGCAATTAAGCCGCGAAAGTACCAAGCGTTGGTTGTGACTGCTGCCACTATAAGCGTTGGTTGTGACTACTGCCACTATAAGCGTTGGTTGTGACTACTGCCACTATAAGCGTTGGATGTGACTGCTGCCACTATAAGCGTTGGTTGTGACTACTGCCACTATAAGCGTTGGTTGTGACTACTGCCACTATAAGCGTTGGTTGTGACTACTACCACTATAAGCGTTGGTTGTGACTACTGCCACTATAAGTGTTGGTTGTGACTACTGCCACTATAAGCGTTGGTTGTGACTACTGCCACTATAAGCGTTGGTTGTGACTACTGCCACTATAAGCGTTGGTTGTGACTGCTGCCACTGTAAGCGTTGGTTGTGACTACTGCCACTATAAGCGTTGGTTGTGACTACTGCCACTATAAGCGTTGGTTGTGACTACTACCACAATAAGCGTTGGTTGTGACTACTGCCACTATAAGCGTTGGTTGTGACTACTGCCACTATAAGCGTTGGTTGTGACTACTGCCACTATAAGCGTTGGTTGTGACTGCTGCCACTATAAGCGTTGGTTGTGACTCCTGCCACTATAAGCGTTGGTTGTGACTACTGCCACTATAAGCGTTGGTTCTGACTACTGCCACTATAAGCGTTGGTTGTGACTACTGCCACTATAAGCGTTGGTTGTGACTACTGCCACTATAAGCGTTGGTTGTGACTACTACCACTATAAGCGTTGGTTGTGACTACTGCCACTATAAGCGTTGGTTGTGACTACTGCCACTATAAGCGTTGGTTGTGACTACTGCCACTATAAGCGTTGGTTGTGACTACTGCCACTATAAGCGTTGGTTGTGACTGCTGCCACTGTAAGCGTTGGTTGTGACAACTGCCACTATAAGCGTTGGTTGTGACTACTGCCACTATAAGCGTTGGTTGTGACTACTACCACAATAAGCGTTGGTTGTGACTACTGCCACTATAAGCGTTGGTTGTGACTGCTGCCACTATAAGCGTTGGTTGTGAGTACTGCCACTATAAGCGTTGGTTGTGACTACTGCCACTATAAGCGTTGGTTCTGACTACTGCCACTATAAGCGTTGGTTGTGACTACTGCCACTATAAGCGTTGGTTGTGACTACTGCCACTATAAGCATTGGTTGTGACTACTACCACTATAAGCGTTGGTTGTGACTACTGCCACTATAAGCGTTGGTTGTGACTACTGCCACTATAAGCGTTGGTTGTGACTACTTCCACTATAAGCGTTGGTTGTGACTACTGCCACTATAAGCGTTGGTTGTGACTGCTGCCACTGTAAGCGTTGGTTGTGACAACTACCACAATAAGCGTTGGTTGTGACTACTGCCACTATAAGCGTTGGATGTGACTGCTGCCACTATAAGCGTTGGTTGTGACTACTGCCACTATAAGCGTTGGTAGTACTGTTGCCACTATAAGCGTTGGTTGTGACTACTGCCACTATTAGCGTTGGTTGTGACTACTGCCACTATAAGCGTTGGTTGTGACTACTGCCACTATAAGCGTTGGTTGTGACTACTGCCACTATAAGCGTTGGTTGTGACTACTGCCACTATAAGCGTTGGTTGTGACTACTGCCACTATAAGCGTTGGTTGTGACTACTGCCACTATAAGCGTTGGTTGTGACTGCTGCCACTATAAGCGTTGGTTGTGACTACTGCCACTATAAGCGTTGATTGTGACTGCTGCCACTATAAGCGTTGGTTGTGACTACTGCCACTATAAGCGTTGGTTGTGACTACTTCCACTATAAGCGTTGGTTGTGACTACTGCCACTATAAGCGTTGGTTGTGACTGCTGCCACTATAAGCGTTGGTTGTGACTACTGCCACTATAAGCGTTGGTTGTGACTACTACCACAATAAGCGTTGGTTGTGACTACTGCCACTATAAGCGTTGGTTGTGACTACTGCCACTATAAGCGTTGGTTGTGACTACTGCCACTATAAGCGTTGGTTGTGACTGCTGCCACTATAAGCGTTGGTTGTGACTCCTGCCACTATAAGCGTTGGTTGTGACTACTGCCACTATAAGCGTTGGTTCTGACTACTGCCACTATAAGCGTTGGTTGTGACTACTGCCACTATAAGCGTTGGTTGTGACTACTGCCACTATAAGCGTTGGTTGTGACTACTACCACTATAAGCGTTGGTTGTGACTACTGCCACTATAAGCGTTGGTTGTGACTACTTCCACTATAAGCGTTGGTTGTGACTACTGCCACTATAAGCGTTGGTTGTGACTGCTGCCACTGTAAGCGTTGGTTGTGACAACTACCACAATAAGCGTTGGTTGTGACTACTGCCACTATAAGCGTTGGATGTGACTGCTGCCACTATAAGCGTTGGTTGTGACTACTGCCACTATAAGCGTTGGTAGTACTGTTGCCACTATAAGCGTTGGTTGTGACTACTGCCACTATTAGCGTTGGTTGTGACTACTGCCACTATAAGCGTTGGTTGTGACTACTGCCACTATAAGCGTTGGTTGTGACTACTGCCACTATAAGCGTTGGTTGTGACTACTGCCACTATAAGCGTTGGTTGTGACTACTGCCACTATAAGCGTTGGTTGTGACTACTGCCACTATAAGCGTTGGTTGTGACTGCTGCCACTATAAGCGTTGGTTGTGACTACTGCCACTATAAGCGTTGATTGTGACTGCTGCCACTATAAGCGTTGGTTGTGACTACTGCCACTATAAGCGTTGGTTGTGACTACTTCCACTATAAGCGTTGGTTGTGACTACTGCCACTATAAGCGTTGGTTGTGACTGCTGCCACTATAAGCGTTGGTTGTGACTACTGCCACTATAAGCACTCAACAGCTGTATCCGGTTGCTGCGCTAATTCGATAATGGGATGTTTTCTTTCTGCATGTAGTCGATTTTATTATTCATCGAGATCAATAAATGAAGCTTTTGTGAACTTATTAAGTAGTGTAGAACCTCGCATTCAGAACAACTGGGGAAAAAATTAATTATTGGGTCAGCTGCTCATCTACATACCATATATTTGTTAAATACCACTGACCTATCATCGCCACTTGACAGAAAATTTTTAAAGTTAGCATGGACACTCCCTTTAGAACGTAAACACTCGCTTTGTTGCTAGAACGAGAACAGGTCAGCTGTTACCGTAATGTATCTATTTCATAATATTATTTTTATTTGTGGTTAATTTCAACTGTGATAGCAGACCTTGAATTACTAGAAATAAACTGTCCCTCATAGAGTTTATGCTATACCCGGTGAAACCCGAGATATTAATATCCCGAACCCTTGCACAGCCTCCTCACCCATCGGCATCCCCAGTCAGAAAACTTCTCGGTAATTCTCGCAAATATAATATGTGTTTCCAAATGACATCTTGGAAACATAAATTTCGAAATGTTAACGTACGTTTATTATTGACAACGAATTTTAACCTGTACTGGTTAAACTGCTGTTACTGCTAACCTATAGATAGCGGGTTATCTCTAGGTTATCTGCTTCAAGAAACATTATACTTCAAGCTACATTGTGGTGCTTTACTTACTTATTTAAAGCAATAAAATAGCTACATATCTGCCGTAACGAAGCACGGATATTCAGCTAATTACAAATATAAAAGGGTAAAACTATTCATGTTTTGAGTTTAAATAGGTTATTTTAAGCAAATTATTCAAGAATGTAGCAGACATTTCCATTCTATCCCTGAGCGAAAGGCGGGAAGAATAAGTTATAAGATTTTGAAATGTTGTATATGTAATCCAGAAATAATTAATACTAATAGTTTATCAACTAGAAATACTAGGAGCTCTAAAATTCCTCGAATGCCGACATATATTTGGTTTCCAGATAAGAACATGGGCTTATCTTTCTGTCGTAAACAGTTTGACGATTCGATTGCTCCATATAACTATTGATTCACTTACCTTGTTTGCCTTACAATTTGTCTTATTTAGTGAATAAATAAAAAAATCTTCCCTGAATTCATCTCCCTGTTTAATTAGGAATTCACAAGAACCGGGAGTTTTTGTGGTTCCTTTCTTGGATCATGGGAATGGTTATTAACACTTCTTGGAAGACCTCATATTAAAACCCTCAAAATTTGTAATTTACAATATTGCTCAAATAACGTCAAATTTTTATTGGATTTGATTGAGGTGTATTGTTTTTTAATTTGTTCATTAGGTGATATATTGCATATTATTGTTAGTACTATATATAGTTGTCGGAAACACTCAATGTTAATTTTCTTTGAGTTCTTAGAAACTTGGATAGAATTTTTTGGGTCAATTACACCGATCAGTCGACAAACATTTCTTGAGCGCCTAGCTTGTAAGTTTTAATTTTATAGAATATCCTGTTTTGTCCTTTTCTAAATATTTTCTTGTTTTGATTCGTAAGCCTAAAACTGTCCTCGGAGGGTCCACAAGGGCAGTTATTCTAGTCCAAGAGGTGGTAACGCACGTTTCATGAAGTGTTTTATGCACCTTAAAATTGTGCAATAATATACCTCTTGGGTAGATAAGGAAGTATATATGTATGTGTTGGTTAGACTTACCGTGGAACACCAGGTACTGCACATAGGGGAAAGGCGCAAAAAAATGTTGCCTAAAAATAGTGTTTTATTCAGAAGCCAACTATCTTTAATGTAAAATTAAAACAATTTTACAATGAATAAAAAAAACGCTTTAAAAGGGCATAACATGTAAAAAAAAGGCCTAAATTGTTTTTATTCTTATATTAAATGAGTGTTTTATTCACGCTGCCATTTAAGCCGGGACAGATGTACAAGATCGTGTGAGCAAGAACCAATGAGAGCGCAGAGAACAACCACAACTGCTCAGATGATCGGTGCTCTCACTCACTCTTACATGGGCGTATATAGAAAATAATTTCGGGAGGGGCTGGGAAAATTTCAATTATGTTTATTAAAGACGCTGTTTAAATCGCAGCCTGAATAAAGCACTTAATTTAATATTAAAAAAAAAAACTAGGTACTTAGTTTTTTTTATTAACATTTTAACCCCCTTAAAAGTGTCTGACTTATTTATTATTATTGCCTTAGTTTGCATTTTTTTTTTACATTAATGATAGTTAGCTTCTGAATAAAACACTATTTTTGGGCAATATTTTTTTGCACCTTTCCCCTATGCGCATTACCTGGCGTTCCACGGTATGTCTAGCCAATACATATTTACCTTCTTATCTACCCAAGAGGTACATTATAGCAAAATCTCATGGTGCATTAAACACTTCATGAGCCATGCGGTTACTGGCTCCCGACTATTCTTGAAATATCAAATTCATGATCAAAAGCCTTACTAGTGGCCAATGAAGCTGTTTGAGCTTATTACTTGTCATGAGTGTAAACAGATTATTTTCTAGTGGTAAGTATAAGTAAACGAGACAAGTACAACGGAATAGTAACGGATTCTATACACTAAGCAAAAAGTAAGCTTCCACACTACCATTAATTTTTTATTTATTTATTTGTGAGCATTCGCAACAATTGCGATTCGCCCACTTTAATTGTTACTTGTACTTATACATACATTTGTTGCATATCCATATAAATACAATTGTTACATGTACTTATACATACAGTTGTTGCATATCCATATAAATACAATTATTACGTGTACTTATACATACAGTTGATGCATATGCATATACATACAATTGTTACATGTAGTTATACATACAGTTGTTGCATATCCATATAAATACAATTTTTAGATACCTTATTACAGATTTCAAATAAACAAATTAATAAAAAAAAAAAAAAAAAAAAAAAAAACTTATATATACAGTTGTTACATATCCATATAAATACAATTGTTACATGTACTTAAACATACAGTTGTTGCATATCCATATAAATACAATTTTTACATGTACTTATACATACAGTTGCTGCATATCCATATAAATACAATTGTTACATGTACTTATATATCTTATTACAAAAGAAGGTCCCCCAAAATCCCATCCTAAGTTTAAGACAAAATTTTAATTAGTCTCACTTAAGACGATAATTAGATTAATTTATAAGTTTTAAAATAAAATATTTTTTTTAAATATAAGACAAGATTATTAGCCTTAGTTTAAATCATGGGCTTATATTGGAAATAATTTCGGGGGACAGGGGGGGCTGTGACCATTTCCGGGGTATGGAATACTAACAATCTAGAACTTGGAATAGTTTTAGCCAACTACAACCCTATTAGACCCAAAATACAATATTTTTTATGAACTAAATGATCTTATTTAATTTATTTTTAAGGGTTTCATACAATTTTTACCGATCAAATTTATTTTTTCTTTTCATGTTGTATTTGTTCATTTATTAATTTGAATTTAATTTATTTTGTTTGTTGGTTTTTTGTCTTTGTCACAGTTCTTCTTTTTCTCCTAACTATCTTTCCATTCTTTCTTTCTTTATTTATTTTTTTCTATTTATTTTTATTTTTCTATTTAACATTAACGCCGGTAGAGTTTTTCGCCTATTTCACGGAACTCTATAAATTAAATATATATATAAAAAAAAAGTATTGTAAATAAATAGTCCTTTCGTCTGATAAATAATTTATGAACCATTTTATGGTCTGTAAATATCTATTGTTGGTCTAATAAAGTAAATTGCATAGATTAGAGTTAGATAAACTGGCGTGTTATTGTAGATAAGATATGATAAACATATAAAATCCATTTTTCCAGTGATAAAGTTGTAAATTACACAATCGTATTCGTCAATTAGTGACCTTGAATACTTTTGTAAACAAGTATGGAAAATAAGCAAGACAAACTATTTTCGTATTAACGCGATAAACTTATATGGGTTTTTTTTGTTTGTTTTTTAACGGCACTTCGACAACTAGGCCATTAGCGCCGACATCCAGGGTGCAGCGAGGAATTTTCCCAACGAGCCGTGAGATGAGAAAATTCCTGCCGCCGCGCCGGTGGGGATCGAACCCACAATCTCCCACTTATAAGAATCTAAGGCACTAGCCACTAGACCACGGGAGACCCCTATATGGGCTTATTGTCAATAGATTATTTTTGAACGGAATGAAACCCCCTTAGAACAGGTAGAAGGGAAAAATCAATTTTTCCACAAACGTGTTCAAGGGATATTCCTCTATTATTATGCTTTGTGACTAGGTTACCTGCGAATGGCGATGAGTCTATGTTTCGCCGTAGCAATGAATCATGGAAGCTACGGCGTATCGAACCGACACAAAGGAATTGCCCTTTGACGTCTGTTCATTTCGGCTCTCTAGGACTCTTGTCTGTTCATTTCGGCTCTCTAGGACTCTTGTCTGTTCATTTCGGCTCTCTAGGACTCTTGTCTGATTAAGCAGCTACTTGGAAGCAATGACGTTCTAGACGAGATGAAAAGACATCCTTCAGTTTCTGTCTTTGTCTGTTAAGAAGGCGTTACCCGTTCTAGACGAGATGAAAAGACATCCTTCAGTTTCTGTCTTTGTCTGTTAAGAATGCGTTACCCGTTCTAGACGAGATGAAAAGACATCCTTCAGTTTCTGTCTTTGTCTGTTAAGAAGGCGTTACCCGTTCTAGACGAGATGAAAAGACATCCTTCAGTTTCTGTCTTTGTCTGTTAAGAATGCGTTACCCGTTCTAGAATTTGGAAAAAGCTAAAGGTTTTTTTGAGAGAAGATCGTTGACCGTTGATGATGCGAAGGTAGGGCTTGAATTTCAAGCCGAAACGTCGGCAACAATGAAACCATTTTTACTGTAAAATGTAGTTTTATGAAGAAGGAATGACCGAACCCCGAAGATCCCTACCTTCACTTAAGGTTTTTGTTTTATTTAGTAACACTGGATTGACACTGTCATTGGCATCTACGTTATTGACACCGTGGGCTAAATTTTACCCCAAACTGAAAAATTTTAAAATAAATAAATTTTAATTTTTTCATTTGCTTTTTCATACAACAACAAAAGTCCGTCACGCAGGAGCTGCATAACTAAGCACTTTCCTCAGAATTTGGGTAGTGTAGACTGCTTTCCAGAACAATTTGCTTAAAATATCCTACATAAATAAAATAAAAACATGAATAGTTCTCTTTTAAATTTTTAATGAGTAACTGATCAATTATTAATTTGCCTCCAGAGTTATGTTTACACATGTTACCTATTACACTACGTAATAAATACAAAAAACCTCATATTATCGTATTTTGATCTAACGCAGGAACAGGATACAGTCACTCCAGTGGTAGAAAGCGCTCCTTGCGGCGGCTTTGTGAACCTACGTCTGCCGGCTTTTCTATTCAAATATATTACAAATTAAACCCCCGCTTTCCGATTGACCGATTCAGCTCATTTTTACAACACTTCTTTCTCATGAGTTAACCACGACGTATACCGCGTTTCGTTACAATACAGCAGAAATTACGACAGGTATGAGTATATTAGGAATTTGGGTCCGGAGTAAACCCGCCTCCTCTAATGAACCGATTAGGTTTATTTTTACAACACATATTTACCTGTAGATTACCACTACGAATACCGAGTTTCGTCGAAATATACCAAAAGTCACGGCTGGTAGTGGCGAATTGGTTTTGTGGGTTCGGAGTAAACCCCCCCTCCTAATGAACCGATTTCGTTTATTTTTACAACACATATTTACCTGTGGATTAGCACTACGAATACCGAGTTTCGTCGAAATAAACCTAAAATCACGGCTGGTAGTGGCGAATTGGTATTGTGGGTCCGGAGTAAACCCCCCCTCCTAATGAACCGATTTAGTTTATTTTTATATCTCACTTTTCTCTCTATATTACCACTATGAATGCCAAGTTTCGTTGCAATATAACAAATATTACGGCTGACATAGTCAAATAAGTGTTTTGGGTTCGGGGTAAACCCCCCCTTCCGGTGGACCGACTTTGGTGGTTAACGAACTCGTTCAATCGTTTGCTAATTGAATGCTATATACCAAGTTTCGTGACGAAAAAACAAAAACTCTGGCCGCTATCGTGTTAACAGACACACATATATATATATATATATATATATATATATATATATACAGGGTGTCCCGTAAATGTCTAGTCATATTGTGAGGGGCGATAGAGGACCCTTAGGGGAACAAAAAATGTTCTATGACGGTTTCCCGAATTCTCGCCCATAAGGGAGAAAACGTCGTTTTATTGTTTTTTCGAGACAAACGTACTTTTTAGAAGAATAATCGTTGTAGCTCCGTCCCAGGTGGTACTACTAAAAAGTGTGTGAAACCAATCGAAAGCTGAGTAAATTTACTATAAGACTAGTTGAGAGTAAACGTAAAAATGAATGAATGTAAGTATGTACATCTTACCAAAAGAAGGCAATTCTAAATTTCCTGACATTTTATTGATATTTCTTTCCAGCGTTACTCCTCAATAAGCAGGATCTGAGATTTCCGGGTTTCAGAAAAACTTCCTCATTTAACCAGCTTTCCATTCATGTATCACAACCCTGTGTTATTGAAGTATTTGAACGATTTAAGAACAAAAGTTTAAAAAAAAACATGGATCTGTGAAAAGAAAACTATATTTTTTTCTTCAATTTATTCAAAAAGCTGAAGGGAAATATTTTTTTAATAAATGTTTACATAAATATTAAGTACATATTTACTTAAAAGAATAAAAAAAATTACTTCCACGGATATAAAAAAAAATCTTAAAACAGTAAATAAATAAAATACACATTTATTTTGAATTTATTAATTCGGGTAACTAATACTGGGTCCAGGAGGCGGCCATTAAGGAACCCCAACCATAAATTAACCTCAAAAATTACTATTTTTACCTATGTCACGCATTTGAACACATTTTTACAGGACTATGTACATATTATTTATGAGGGATAGAATTTTTAATTACCACAACAAAAACGCATGGGCTCAGAATCCCAGTGAGTTTCACAAGCGTAGCCATCAGAATTAATTTAAGGTAAAGCATTTGTTTTCTAAATATAAGTACCTGTAAAAATGTGTTCAAATGCGTGATCTAGGTAAAACTAATAATTTTTGAGGTTAATGTATGGTTGGGGTTCGTTCATGACCACCTCCTGGACCCATTATTAGTTACCTGAATTAACAAATTCAAAATAAATGTGTATTTTATTTATTTACTGTTTTAGGAATTTTTTTTAATTTCGTGGAAGTAATTTTTTTTATTGTTTTAAGTAAATATTTACTTAATATTTATGTAAACATTTATAAAAATAAATATTTCCCTTCAGCTTTTTGAATAAACTGAAGAAAAAAATATAATTTTCTTTTCACAGATCCATGTTTTTTTTTAAACTTTTGTACTTAAACCGTTCAAATACTTCAATAACACAGGGTTGTGATACATGAATGGAAAGCTGGTTAAATGAGGAAGTTTTTCTGAAACCCGGAAATCTCAGATCCTGCCCATTGAGGAGTAACGCTGGAAAGAAATATCAATAAAATGTCAGGAAATTTAGAATTGCCTTCTTTTTGTAAGATATACATACTTACATTCATTCATTTATACGTTTACTTCCAACTAGTCTTATAGTAAATTTACTCAGCTTTCGATTGGTTTCACACCCTTTTTAGTAGTACCACCTGGGACGGAGCTACAACGATTATTCTTCTAAAAAGTACGTTTGTCTCGAAAAAACAATAAAACGACGTTTTCTCCCTTATGGGCGGGAATTCGGGAAACCGTCATAGAACATTTTTTGTTCCCCTAAGGGTCCTCTATCACCCCTCACAATATGACTAGACATTTACGGGACACCCTGTATATATATGCATATATATATATATATATATATATATATATATATATATATATCTATATATATATGCATATATATATATATATATATATATATATATATATATATATGCATATTTATATATATATATATATATATATATATATATATATATATATATATATATATAGATATAGATATATATATATATATATATATATATATATATATATATATATATATATATATATATATATAGATATAGATATATATCAATTTTAACGGGGGTCATTTTCGGTTTCTACTAGGTAGGATCGATAAAGATTTGAAGAAATTTTTCAAAAATTCCGTCATGAGTCCAACCTCAATAATTACTTTCCTTCGGAGGAAAGTGCTAAAACAATGTGGGCGCTAATGACCAAGTTGTAGATGCGCCGTAAAAAAAAAAACAAAAAAACAAAACAACAACAATGTACAGAACAGAGTCATCAAAAAATAAATTCAAACAGTAATAAATCTGCAAAATATTTATTATAAATTCACAAAATACCTAGAAAATCAAACTCAATATTGTTCATACTCTAAATAATTATATTGAATAAAATATTACTAAACTGGAAATATTACGAACAATAAACTAAAAAAGTCCGTCTCGCAGGAACTGCATCATCTTAGCGCGGTTCCGTTCATATCCCTAGTCTAATTTTGAAAGATTAAAATAGAAGCAGTTATTATTTTGGTTCCACCAGTCTTTTTTTTTTAATTAATTATTATAATGGCGTATCAACCCTTAAGGTCACTAATGCCATTCCTGTGAGTAGTAAAGTCTTGAAAGGTCATGATTTACAATCTTACCTGGAAGGGTCGGCTACACTAGAAACGGACCCGCTAGTGGCAAGGTCTATGAATCTTGGAAATCTATATTTCTAACAATAAATTGTTTTTGTTATTTTACTTAACCAGTTTTATTGTTAAATACATTATACATAAAATATTAAACGTAACAAAAATTTCAACATATTAGTTTTAATGAAAGTAGAACATGCAGAAAATGTTTCAACTGAATCCCATGATTCTAAGTACCCAAACCAAAAACGGTATTCAAAAACTATTTTTTTAAGCACTCATTTCTCCGATGAATCGATAATTGCTTCAGAATTATTAGCATTTAGTAAGCTTTCGAATGGTAAGGATCCGCTTATGAAGATTTCAAACCGTTTTCGAGATATAAGGAAAATAATTTAAAAAAATAAAAAAATAAAATTAAGGAAAATATACAAAGTACCCAAAACTTTTTAAGGGTGTTCAGAGAGCGATCAAACACACACACACACACACACACACACATATATATATATATATATATATATATATATATTTATATATATATATATATATATATATTTATATATATATATATATGTATATATATTTATATATATATATAAATATATATGTTGTGTATAAAGTTTTTCAGTTTATATATATACCAATTTGAAACACCGTTATTTTCGGTCTCTCAGGGGTTCTTAAACGCAAACTTTTTTGTCGGGACTTCTGGATTGCGTCATGAGGCCTCCATTTGGAGGGCGGGGTCCTCCATATGGAGAGAGGGAGGAACCGCGCTAAAATTATCTCTTTACGTCTAACTTGCCTGGAATTTAATGTGCTTAGCCTGATTGCCACAGAACTGAACAAGGTTTGACTATTAAAACAATCAAACCTTACTCAATTCCTTCTCCCCAACCGGAGACCTGAATGTCAGGTCCGCCTCGAGAGCCACCAATCAGTTGCCCGTATTCTGCCACGAGGAGGCGCACACAGTGCCCAAGTTCACTTAGAATACATAAAAACAAATACGTATGGATATTCTTAATTAGTTAAATTATGTACACATATATACAATATTATTATTATTTTTTTTTTTTTTTTTTTTTTTTTTTTTTTTTTTTTTTTTTTTTTTTTTTTTTTTTTTTTTAACCGCGCATTTACATCTAGGTCATTAGTTCCGACATCCAGGGTGCAGCGAGGAATTTTCCCAACGAGCCAATCTAGTGGTTACAGAAGGATCAAGAACAAGTTCTCAAAATTGAGTAGATACCACTCCCTAATAAAGCCTATATAGAATAATATGCCAAATAAAGCCAATCTAGTGGATACAGAAGGATCAAGAACAAGTTCTCAAAATTGAGTAGATACCACTGCCTAATGAAGCCTATATAGAAGAATATGCCTAATAAAGTCAATAGAGTAAATACAAATTGAACAAGAGCAAGTCTTGAGGAAATCTTTTTTTCTTCTATTTAAATACTTTTATCAATATTTAGTCAATAAACCTGTGTTTTTTAATCGCTAATTTATGAATCGGTTCATAACTAAACAGTCGTTACAATTGGTTAGTATATATCCAGTGTTTAAAAATATTGATTGCTTATTGATGAATCGATTTACAACCAAATAGTCTTTATGAATATTTAATAAATATCTAATACGGAATCACCTGCAACTTTTGATCGCTAATTTATGGATTGTCTCATAACTAAATAGTCGTTAATAATAGTCGTACAAAGAAAACTGTTGATTGCTAATTTATGTATATGTTGACAACTAATTAATCTTTATCAATATTTACAATATAATTTATGTTATGTTATGTCTGAATCTAGGTCAGTTTAAGAAATTTTAGTGAACGAAATCTTAAAGTTGCTCTACCTACTCTTGCAAGGCTTTGTATTTGTGTCGGCAGATACCTGGGTTATATTACCCTACAAGGGTTACTTCTCTTGAGGATTAACTCCTAGCAGGTAAATTTCTAGTAAACCCTCTGTTTGTTTGGGACTGAACCGACTGTCTATTCGTTCATAGTATCTAACCGTTGTAAAGTTTATTTTCTACATTTAGGAATTAATATACATATGTAGACTAAATCATAGCAATTGTCTACCTTCGCTGTCGGTGATCTTAACAATGTAGACTCGCTAATGTTACCTGACCTTAGATAAATCGTAATTACAATTTGCTGCGACAACACGACATTTTATCAGAATTCCCTGTCTAATAAAGCCTATGAAGAATAATATGTCTAATAAAGCCTATCTAGTTGATAAAGAAGGACTAAGAACAAGTCTTCAAGATTAAGTAGTATCTCCTGCCTTATAAAGCCTATATAGAATAATACGGCTAATAAAGCCGTATAAAGATTCATATAATTACTCAACAATAGATTCTAATTTAAAAACAGCTATTTTCGATATCTACCTGTTCTAAAACGTTAAATCATTTATTAGGCACTTCGGATTACGTCATTGGGTCGACGTCAGAAGCGTGTTTCCTATCTGTGAAGTGAAGCAGGAAACAAGCTAAAAACAGCAACCAATTAAAATGTGAGGTAAATAGAGGAAAAACGCCGTTCGTGGTGGTAGACAATCTTACAAGGCATTTCGCTCAGAAATACCCGAAATATTGTTTCTAATTTTACGTATCCTATTTTATTGCCAAATAGATTTATATTCTATAATCAATAAAAAAAAAAAAAAAAAAAAACTACTAGCAATAAAGAACTAAGGGTAATACATGAAAATAGGGAATACCAAGAACAATTCTAAAATACGAAATCAAAACCAGTACTGTAATCTAGATATTCATACGGCATCTTCGAATTCTAACAAACAAAATAATGCTTTTAATTATACATATCCTGTTTAATGAAAAATACATTAGACTACTATAAGCAAGTACAAAAATAACGAGCAGTGAAAAAAAAACTTCGGGAAACACATAAATAGATCCGTTTAAATAAAGGAAACTAACTAAGTTTTAAGCACTTATTTCTCCTAATGTGACGACCCCATCAAACATTTCTGTAAAACATTTTTTGTAGAGAATTTAGTAAGCTTTCGAACTGTTACATTTCAATTGCCACGATCTCCTAACCCTTTTCGAGATATTAAGGAAAAAATACGAAGGGGGCCTAATAGATATTCATAAGGGATCTGAGAACCCCAAGATACCGCAAAAATAAAATATTCTAATTATACGTATCCTGTTTTATTGGCAAATACATTTGACTACTATAAGCAATTGCAAACAATAGGGAATATGCCAAAGAACTCGGATTAGGAGCCTCGACAGTTTCAAGACATTTGAAGGAAATCGGCAAATCCAAAACTGACATTTCATACGGTACAGCTTCTTATTTTAATTAATCTATTTTATTGTCAAATACATTATCCAACTATAAGCAATGTAAAAATAGGAATAAAAACAGACAAAAAGAATTGTTCGAATAAACGAAATCAATTACTTCAAATTTTAAGCACTTATTTCTCCGATTGACATCGCTTATTCAAAACTTTCTTTAGAACCTTTCTTGTAGACCATTTAGTAAGCTTTCGAATGGTAACCTTTCGCTTCCCAAGATTTTCAACCGTTTTCGAGATATTAAGAAATTATACGAAGTTCCCAAAACTTTTCATTATTTCTTACAACAGAAAATTGGTCTCATTTTACCTATCCTGTTTTACACGCACATACATTTTCCTTACAAATACAACATAAGAAATTAAAAAAATAAAAAGCAATAAAAAACCAAGGGAAAGAGACAAAAATTACAAAAAGAACGACAAAAACCCGTTCATAAGAACAAAACAGACGTATTTGAAGTTTTAAGCACTTATTTCTCCGATTGACATAACCTAATCAAAAATAGTTTTAGAATCATTTTTGTGGATAATTTAGTAAGCTTTCAAATAGTTTCTATCCACTTTCCACGATTTCCCAACCGTGTTCGAGATATTAATGAAAGTATACGAAGTTCCCAAAACTTTTCATGTCTGTTCATTAAATATTTTATTCTAACCCTTCCTTAACTCCAAACGTAACATAACTTTCAACATATTAGTTTTAATGAAAGTAGAACATGCAGATAATGTTTCAACTGAATCCCGTGATTCTAAGTACCCAAACCAAAAACGGTATTCAAAAACTATTTTTCCAATTTTCTCGAAAACGGTTAAAGCTATCGCCTTGAAAATGGTTTCATTCGTTTTCCTTGCCCAAGAAGCCTATAAAAAGAGTACTTACAAGCTTATGAACTCAAAAACGTAAGCGTTACGATTTTTTTTGCGCGAATTTCGCCCCAAACGCCATCTTCCAGTGGGCGGATTTTGCTGGTTAACGAACTTGACCTTTCAAATTGGACGACAGATTTTTGTACCAAATTTCATCAAAATCGGACCATTCGTCTTCTATTTAGAGAGCGAACAGACAAATATATATATATATATATATATATATATATATATATATATATATATATATAAATATATACATATATATATATATATATACAAATTTGAACCACCGTTATTTTCGGTTTCTAGGGGTTCTGAAACGCAAAATTTTCTAGTCGGCACTTCCGGATTGTTTCATTGTATCAACCTTATAAGCGGGGTTCCTCCCTATGGGGGAGGGAGGAACCGCGCTAATGATCAAAAGCCATAAAAAATTGGAACTTTATGAAAATACAAAGTTCTGTCCTATTGAGAGTCGTCAACATTTAACACATTTTAGTGATGGCTGCACATCGCCCTTCTACGCAAAGAGCATAGCGGTATTGTCTTCCTGTCATCCTTTCTGTCACAAAATGAACATCTCACGGGTTTTTCTAAGATAACGAAAGATGTTGAAGGTCCATCAGGAGTAGATTCATCTCATGAAACAACAAGCATCGGTACCTTCAGTGGTTTTGGCATGTTCTCCAGTTAGGCACTAAGTGCCAAATGAGCTTTCACTAGTTGATAGACCAAATCAAAGAGAAAATCTTTTTTGTGCAGTTTTCATACCATGCATATTGTCACTTGAAAAGCCGTATTATAAACGTGATCGACCTGTGAAGATTTATCGAAAAAGTTAACCGTTAACTACACCGTGGGGCAAAAAATACCCAATACACAATTCGTGACCTTCTCATGCAGCGATTATAAGACAAGTGGCATTGTTTATATTAGGATGTACTAGATAATGCACTTCCGAGTATTTAGGAAGAATAAGGGAATCTCTGTGATTTACAGAAATTAAGAAATACACCATAGAACAAAGTGTGGAGTATTTTTCACCTTACGGTGTCAATCCAGGGTTAAAGGAAATAAGAAGAATCATAGTTAAATAAAACCAAGTCCTCCACATGGTGTCTTTTACCTCTATTAAAAATGGACATAATTTTATTTTTCACTGTTTTATCTTCGTTATTTAAAAGAACAGAACATAGTGCCCATAAATATAGTGAGTTAGGTTAATAAAAAAAAAAAAATAAACTAAATCGGTTCATTAGAAGTTGGGGTTTAATCTGTATTACATTCGAATTGAATTAAGCGGTACGGGCCTTGATTGTTGGTTCTACCACTAGGAGCGCTGAGCATGGACACTCTATCCGGCTTTTGCTATTTATGGAGTCAGCTGTTCATCTATACATAAAATAAAATGCTATCGGATCGCTGTCTGTAAATGGAAGATATTTGGGGGGCCTTCCCATACTGAAGAGGTAATCACTTATCTTTCCGAACCCTTACCGATGTCCTTACCTCCACCTTCCTTTCACCCTTCGGAAGTCAAATACATCATTAATCACCTACCCCTCAATAAGTCCCCTGGTCCTGACCTTATCACCGCTAAAATCCTTCGGCACCTCCCCCATAAAGCCATCATGTTCCTCATCCTTATATATAACAGTGTACTGCGAACTACTCACTTCCCTTCCTCCTGGAAACACTCTTCTGTAATCCTTATCCCCAAACCAAACAAACCAGCTACCGAAACATCATCC
Organism: Gonocerus acuteangulatus; assembly: GCA_946811695.1. Classification (NCBI taxonomy): domain Eukaryota; kingdom Metazoa; phylum Arthropoda; class Insecta; order Hemiptera; family Coreidae; genus Gonocerus; species Gonocerus acuteangulatus. The sequence continues at coordinate 78,367,007 of OX328127.1, read as the reverse complement.
TACCGCCCAATCAGTTTGTTACCCATCCTCTCTAAAATCCTTGAAAAACTTCTATACAAACGTATCCTTCCCATAGTTGAATCTTCTGGTATCATTCCAACTCATCAGTTTGGCTTCCGATCACTCCACTCTACGACCCAACAAGCTTTCCGAGTTGTAGATACAATTTCCTCAACGCTTGAGCGTAAGGAATTCTGTTCAGGAGTCTTTCTTGGCGTAGCCCAGGCCTTTGACCGAGTCTGGCATCCGGGCCTCCTTTATAAGCTCAAGCGTTTTCTCCCCATCACCTACTACTTAATCCTAAAATCCTTTCTTTCATCCCGCCTGTTTCATGTCCAGTACAATGCCTCAAATTCTACATCCCGCCCCGTGTCTGCTGGAGTACCCCAAGGCAGCATCCTAGCCCCTCTCCTCTACTCCATCTTCACCGCTGATATCCCCACTAATCCCAGTACCTTTACCACAACTTTGCAGATGATACTGCAGTGCTTTCATGTTCTGCCAACCCGCAGCAAGCCTCAGAAAATCATCTATTGGAAATCGAGATGTGGCTAAAGAAGTGGCGAATTAAAGTTAACGCCGAAAAATGTAAGCACGTCACATTCACAACGCGGCGCAGTGAGTGCCCATCTGTTACCCTAAACGAATCCCTCATTCCCAAATCCGATGTTGTTCGATACCTAGGCTTCCACCTCGACAAGAGACTTACTTGGAACACACACACAAAAACAAAACGACAAGAACTAAACAGACGCTACGGCCTACTTAGACGACTAATAGGTCCCAAATCAAAACTCAGTACTGAAAACAAACTAACAATCTACAAAACGATTATTAAACCGATTTGGACATACGGCATTGAACTATGGGGTTGCAGCAAAACCTTCCAACATAAACCGAATCCAAGCCTTCCAGTCCAAACTCCTTCGCCGGATCCTTAATGCTCCCTTCTACGTCAACAATAATATCATCCACCGAGACCTCGAAATTCCCTTTGTCGCTGAATTAGCTAAAACCCGCTTCTCCACTTTTCATTCCAAGCTATCCTTTCATCCCGATCACCTTGCCCAATCCCTTTCCACAGATGCGATCCCTTCCAATCCCCCGAGACGCCTGAAAAGAAAGTGGCCTAGGGACCAACTGTAACACTTAAAAACATTATTCATTCCTAAGGGAGTGACAGCAATGGCTGCCTTCTCCCCTCTGTTTTCCTTGTGTATACCTATGTATGAGATATTTATTTACTTATTGTATTTATGTATACAGATTGTAAATATTCAATAAAAAAAAAAAAAAATATTTGGGGGGAAATACTATTGGGGCCTTTATCAATGCAATAGTACCCAAAAAAAGGATTTTTAGAATTTTTGTCTGTTTTCCTGTGCGCGCTAATCTATTGTACGGCTTATCTGATTTGTTACGGGTTTCGCTAATATATCGTGGGAAACTTCACTTAACATTTAGTGTTTGTTTCATGTCAATCGTTTCATAAATAAAAAAGTTATCCCAATGTCGAGAATCACGTCAAACATGTCATGAACTATAGTTCATGCTCTGCTTCGTGACGAAAAAACAAAAAACTCTGGTGTGTATCGTGTTAACGATAGCTATCGTTAACACGATACACACTAGAGTTTTTTGTTTTTTCGTCACGAAGCTTGGTATATAGTATTCCCCTAGCAAATGATTGAACGACTTCGTTAACGAGCAAAATTGGTTCATCATGAGGGGGGGGGGGTTACCCCGGACCCAAAGTAGTTATTCGCCCAAACCTGCCACAATTATTGTAGCATTGCATCGAAACTCTATATTCGTTGTGGGCATATTTATAGAAAAATATGTTTTAAAAATAACTTAATACCTTAATCGGTTCATTAGGAGAGGGGTTTATTCTGCACCCAAATTACTATTTTGCCAGCCGTAATCTATCTATACATATAACTTCTAACGGATCGTTGTCTGTACATGGAAGACATATGAGGGGAAAAATGCTATTGGGGGCCTTCATCAACGCAATAGTACCCAAAACAACGATTTTTAGAATTTTTGTCTTTATGTATGCTGTCTGTCAGACAATCTATTCGCACTAGGGTTTAACAATTTCTAAGGGTTCAGCTTAGTGGCTCTGTCACGTTTAACCAATCCTAGCAGCCTGTATGCTTGATCCCCCATGGCTATACGCCTAATATCGTGTATAGAGAAGCATTACTGTAAAGTAGATTTTTTTTTAAATACCCAAAAATGCTTTCCTAAGTTACTATCCACGCGGACGATGTCGCTAGCTAGTTAAAAATATAAAACGGAAAAAACTGTTCATGTTGTTTATATCTATACATAAAATAAAATTGTGAAGGAATTCTGTCTGTAGAATTCTTTATAGAAAACTGTGTTGTTAAGAAAAACTAAATCGGTTCATTAGTATTGGGAGTATACTCCGATCCACTGCATCTTAAGCCGCTTGGAAGGATTGTCTGATATAATATGAACATACATGAAAGCATTATAATCTGTTCTGTAGAATTCTCGGACCCGGAACTGTTCCGCTCACCGGATGATGACATATAATTTGACAGTGCTAACCCACGGCATTATGTAAAACTAGTATTTCGTAATGTAGCCTGCAATTACTATTTCAACAGCATAACTATATTGTGGGATTACATCTCCAAACCACAATATGCCATTAGAACAAACAATGGATTCAGAAAATGTTATGTGGTTTCATTCTTCCAAGAATTAGATCTGAAAAGAATTGCCTACGAAATATGATGAGAAGGCAGACGAATTCAATGCTTCAATGCATATATATATATATATATATATATATATATATATATATATATATATATATATATATATATATAGTCTGTTCACTTTCGCACAGGTATAAAAATGGTCTGATTTTAATGAAATCTGGTATAAAAATCTCTCTTCTAATTCGAAAGGTCAAGTTCGTTAACTAGCAGGATCCGTGCACCCACCGGTACGTGGGTTTTGGGGCGAAATTAGCGCAAATAAATTCGTAACGCTTAAGTTTTTGGGTTAATATGTTTGCAGGTACTGTTTTTATAGGCTTTCTAACGTAAGAAAACCTATGGAACCATTTTTTAAAGTTATATCTGCTACCGTTTCCGTTAAAGGTTCTTTCAGCTAACTAATCCCCCCAAAAAACTAACGTTGAAAAAAAGGCCAAGTTCCAGGCCCCTCCCAAAAACAGTTTGCCTATGAAATTTTTGATATATTATTGGGCTTTAACAATAATAGCTATTTTTTAGGCCCTTAATACCTTGTCAAGAACCTAATAATACCCTCTCACTTATTTGTGCATTTCCAACTTGGCCAGTTGTCGTTAAATGATGGCCCTTATAACGATCGGATTTATTATAATCTTGTTGGCATTTAAAGATCCAGATCCTTTGGATGACAATTCAGTGTGATTATAAACTCTGTGATGTCTCAAAACGATCATATTATATATATATATATTATATTATTTAACGAAAACTGGCCAAGTTGGCAATGCACAAATAAGTGAGTGAGTATTATTAGGTTCTTGACAAGGTATTAAGGGTTTAAAACTTGGCCCAATACTACGATATCATAACTCTCATAGGCAAACAGTTTTTGGAAGAGGCCTTGAACTTGGCCTCTTTTTCAACGTTAGTTTTTTTATGGGATATCAATACGTTTGTAGGTGAATTTTGAGTTGGTGCCATCGACGTTTGACTTGAGGAGGATGACGTTGGGACGTGATGCTTGGTACTGCATCGAGCTGTTTGACTTGAGGAGGATGACGTTGGGATGTGATGCTTGGTACTGCATCGAGCTGTTTGACTTGAGGAGGATGACGTTGGGATGTGATGCTTGGTACTGCATCGAGCTGTTTGACTTGAGGAGGATGACGTTGGGATGTGATGCTTGGAACTGCATCGAGCTGTTTGACTTGGGGATGACGTTGGGACGTGATGCTTGGTACTGCATCGAGCTGATTGTTGGGTATTTTTGGGTGTATACTAAAAGTCCTGGGGAAAGGCCCCAACTCAACTAGTCTGTATTTTCCCTTTAGTTTTAGGTTCTTCTTCCTAAGACGCTTTATTTGATTCCCCACTTGATGGGTTTCCGAAGGAACAACAGTTACGGGGGGGACGGAGACCCCCCCCCCCTGGGAGCGGAGTCAAAAACAATTGTTTAAGGAGTTTTCCATTTTTTCCGTTAATAAAGCCCTGATGTCTATCATCCTGTAAAGTTTCAAGTCTATAGCTTTTCGGTAAGTGCCTAATAATTTTGATGAGTGAGTCGTATAAATTTCGATTTGCCATCGCCTATATCTCAAAAACTTCAATGTAGAAGTATGAAACGTTCCAATTTTACTTACATCTCTTAGAATAATATCTGTGTAAAATTTCATACGTTATCTTTAACTGGTTCGAAGTTATGAGAGAGTAAAAATCGGCTCTAATAACACTGTTCTGCAAAATTTAACTTTTTGCCAGGGATTTTTATTTTAAGATGTCATTATCCCTAATTTGAGTGTGCTGAATCAGATTATGAACTTAGTTTTTCTCCATCAGGTTCCAATTTTTCACAATACAGGAAATTGGGCGAAACCCCAGAATCACGCATATCGGTTTAATTTGTGTAATATAGGGTAGGTGGGGCAAAACCCCGCAGTTTGGACTTTTTACGATATTGCGACTAGTATTCTGTTTTAAATTGTAAATTAAAGCATGGATAATATAAAGGGATGTCTTAGCTATGACCTGTGAAAATAAGGGCGGGTTTGAGAGTGAATTGAGGAAGTACTACTGTTTTTTCGAAACCCTTCCATTGCGGGGATTTGCCCCGTCACATGGGCCATAAACCCGCACTGCCGACTAGTTTTCGGATCATAGTATATTTCCTGAGATATCTCGAAAATGGTTGGGAAATCGTGATAAGTGACTAATTTTATGATAAGAATGATTTCTGAAAATCATTGCGATAAGGCGCCTCTTAATTTTGGCCAGTTTTTTGGGGCGGTGGAGGGGGAGATCCGAATTACCTTTATGGCAGTAAATATGATTTGATAATACTTTTTTTCTCTTCAATTTGTTCACTTGCTTCCGATTTAAAAACTTTGTCAATAAATTCTGATGCTGTTTTTTAGGTTGATTAACATATTTCGGACTCACTGTATATAAATGTGTGTGGGTGCAGATAGAATGTTCGGGAAACGGTTGGATACCTGAAAGAAGCTAGAGGCACAAGAGTGGCGAAAATGCTTTCAAATTAGCTTGTCGATTGGTTGCTCTTTCCGTAATAGTTTCAGGAAAACGATGAGCTCCATTTCCGCTAGTACTTCAGGGAACACCGGTAGTTTCCTGGAAGGGGGGGAGGGATTTTCCTTTCGGGCTTAAGAGATTGCAAGGAATTCCTTTAGGACCCTTTCAAACTACGATGCAATTTCATGGAGCCAGGAGGCGGAAATAAGGCCGAACCAATTAAATTGATTGGTAGAAACAATGATACCATGACATTAGTGGAGTACATGGAATGAAATTGGATCTGCTTCTGCTTAGAGTAAAAATTCCGACCCGCAGGAGCTGCGTCATCTTAAAGCGTTTTCCTTTTACTTTCCTTTGGCGTGGTTCCTCCCTCCTTCCATAGGGGGGAACCCCGCTTATAAAGTTACCCTCATGACAGAATCCACAAAATGATGTGCCGAATAGAAATTTTACGTTTCAGAACCCCAAGAGAACGAAAATAACGGTGGTTAAAATTTGTCTGTGTATATATATATATAGAAAAATGGTCCGATTTTGATGAAATTTGGTAAAAAATCGTTTGTCTAATTCGAAAGGTCAAGTTTGTTAACAAGCAGAATACGTCCACCGGAACATGGTTTTTGGGGTAAAACAAATCTTTATTCTTACATCATATGCTTGCAAGTACTCGTTTCATAGGTTTAGGTAAATAAAGAATGAAAAAATTATTAAGGCGATATCTGTAACCGTTTTCAAGAAAATAGGGAAAAAGATTATTTCGTTTAGCGACTTCTGCTCAAATTCAGGAACATATGTAAATATGCTTTAGGTCCACTCGACGATTGTATAACATATGTACTGTATACCATATAGTCTTATTTTTCGTACATGGCCGCAGCGCATTCGCAAGCGCCAATGCTCATGCGCGAACGCCAGCGGAAACTTTTTGTGACACATACAGTCCCATTGTTATACATCATTAAATTGTGTGAAATTTATCCACCCCCTGTAAAAATATTTTCTTCTAGCGCTGCCGTTCGAGGGTTGGATTTTGGGTCCCAGATCGTCCCTAGGCTCACCCAGCCTTTAATTAATTTAATTAATAATGGGAACCTTGGGTGCTAATGACTCTAGCAGTCGAAGCAGCCAAGGGGAAAATCAGGCGGCCGGAGCATAGTGTTGACCACACTATCTCCCTAGTGTGCCGTATGGTCAAGAATCAGATACCTCTACAGTATCTGCCCCTCTGGGCCCTTGTGGCCTGTTACGGGACTGATTTTTTTTTTTTCTGTAAAAATATTACTGTGAGAAGCGAGATTTACGCGCCACGACATTCAATATTCCAACAACAAGTAATACAAACAAGCTTCTCATTTATTTATCGCGCTTTAGTGAAAATTACATCTTAATCACCCCCCCCCCCCCCCCCCCCCCCCCCCCCCCCCCCACCCCCCCCCCCCCCCCCCCCCCCCCCCCCCCCCCCCCCCCCCCCCCCCCCCCCCCCCCCCCCCCCCCCCCCCCCCCCCCCCCCCCCCCCCCCCCCCCCCCCCCCCCCCCCCCCCCCCCCCCCCCCCCCCCCCCCCCCCCCCCCCCCCCCCCCCCCCCCCCCCCCCCCCCCCACCTGTAGTTCGTTCATTTTGGAAAGTCCCAGTCTTCAGTTGGGTTTTCCCGAACCAAAGTGAGAACAATTAGCGCCGACTCATTAACCTGATAAAACTGGAAAAGCTTTTTAATGTCAGTCTTCTAAAGTGCTTTGTCTCAATATTTGCACAAACATGTTTCTTCTTTACCATTTGGGTTTCCACGAACTTATCATTACTTTACCATCTGAAATTGCCGATATGGCGGCAAAAGCAGCCCACGATCTAACGGAAATCACACCCACAACCCTAACACCCAAGGAATTATGTGCGCCTTCTGTAGAGAGAATAAAGATGGGGTGGCACTCCATGTGGACGGAGGCTTCCGAAAATAAAATGAAAATGGTCAAAAGAAGTCTAGGACCATGGCGATCATCCCAATGCAGCAGTAGAAGAGACGAGGTAGTTTTAGCTCGCCTTCGCCTAGGTCATACCAGACTTACTCATGGTTTCCTTATGGAGGGGAAGGAAAAGCCTATATGTGTGTCATGTAATGAACCGATTTCTGTGCGGCATATCTTCGAGTCTTGCAGGTTATACGAAGAAGCCCTACAGAAGAACGAAATTCCAAAAGATATATCTGAAGCACTTGCAGACAACCCCTCCATGGTGGACAAAGTATTAAATTTTCTTAAAAAATCAAAATTATACACAGAAATATAGCAAAAAAAAAAATAATAAAAATAAAATAAAATAAATAAATAAAAAAAAAATAATAAAAAAAATAAAATAAAATAAATAAATAAATAAATAATAAAAAATAAAATAAATAATTTCTGTATATATTCTTTACCTTGAACGCAGATGCATTGATTGCGTATAGTTTTAAATAATATGCCGTAACGGACCAAGCTCATATCACCATAATTATTATTTTAGCAGTATCCATGTAAAACAATTATATTAGCCATAGCAGTTTCAGAACCATTTTTAAAAACCCTTTTTGAACATTATATAACATTACAACTTAAGAGCATTCTCGACAATATATGTAGTGCAATTGACTCCTGTAATACCTTTATAGTACAAAATAATTTTCATTGAAAAACACTTTACAGGACGATGGTAACCTTTGACGTTCTTCGTCCTTAAACCCCATTCATACATACATACTTTACCATCTACAAGTTAAAAGGAAATTGAAAGCCAGAAGCGATGAAGATAAGGCCGAACTATTTGCTTCCCACCTGGAATCAATCTTTTCACCTCACCCTGAAACAAACTCTTCCCAGGATGTAGAAATATTCGATACCCTTAACAGCCCTCTTCCTTTATCTCTTCCTCCTAAAGCATTCCACCCTTCAGAAGTTAAATATATTATCAAACATCTTCCCCGAAAATCTCCTGGTCATGACCTCATAACAGCTCCAATCCTAAAAAATTTACCCCAGAAAGCAATTACCTTCCTTACTTACATATTTAATTCAATTCTTAGAACTACCCATTTCCCCAATCCATGGAAAGGCTCCGTCATAATCCTTATGCCCAAACCTCAGAAACCACCTAAAATTCCAGCTTCCTATCGTCCTATCAGTTTGCTTCCCATTATGTCCAAGATATTTGAAAAACTCCTCCTAAAAAGAATTCTGTCCACGGTCCCTCCCAATTCCTTGCCTGATCACCAATTTGGTTTTCGCTCTCAGCACTCAACCATCCAACAATGTTTTAGCGTCGTAGACACCATTTCCTATGCGCTTGAATGTAAAAATTACTGCACGAGTGCCTTTCTCGACGTCGCCCAAGCGTTCGATCGTGTTTGGCACCCGGGGTTATTATACAAAGTACGGCGCATACTTCCCCACACATACTTCCTAATCCTACAGTCCTACCTATCAAGCCGTTCCTTCCAAGTAAGATCTGGTTCCACATTGTCTCATTCCCGTCCAATCTTCTCCGGCGTACCGCAAGGAAGTATCCTCGTTCCTATCCTGTACCTTGTGTACTCCTCCGACATCCCTACCCATCCAAATACACACTTAACTACCTATGCTGATGATACAGCTATTTTTTCCTCCTCCCCTGATCCTGAAACTGCTTCCTCCCACCTGCAGGAACATCTAGAGTCTGTCGAGGATTGGTGCAACAGGTGGAAAATCAAGGTGAATCCAGAGAAATGCAGCCAAATAACATTCACCCTTTATAAGAGGACTTGTCCTCCTGTTTGCATATTCAGCCACGAACTCCCTATATCCAATGAGGTGCGCTACCTGGGATTATTACTGGACAGTAGACTCACTTGGAACCCACACACCCGACTGAAAAGACAGGAACTGAACAGGAGATATGGACTCTTAAGACGACTATTGGGACCCTCATCAAAACTGACAACACAGAACAAACTCACTATATACAAAACCATCATCAGACCTATTTGGACGTACGGACTTGAACTATGGGGAACAACCAAAACTTCAAATATACAGAGAATACAGGCATTCCAATCCAAAGTCTTACGTAAAATAGTTAATGCTCCTTTCTACGTTTCCAATAAAACCCTCCATAATGACCTCAACATCCCTTTCGTTCAAGAACTTGCAAAATCCCGATTCCTAACTTTTCACTCTAAACTATCTTCCCATCCCAATCCCAGAGCTCAATCCCTCTCCTCTCAATCCCACCCCAAAAACCCTCCTAGGAGGCTAAAGAGATCTTGGCCTCGTGATCAATTATGTAATTAAAGGACAAATAAAATCTCTCAATTAGGAAGTGTCAATATTGATTGGCTTCTTCCAAAGTCCTTTATTTATTAATTTTTTTTTTATTATAATTTTTTTTTCTTTATCATTAGTAATTTATTTTTATGTTGTTGTTTCGCTTTTTTCTTTATTAATCATATATATTTTTTTTCTCATATTTCTTTTCTTTTTATTTATTTATTTGTAATTAATTTTTGTATATATTATCATCATTACTTATTTATTTATTTATTTATTTTTTTAAATTTCATTATGTGAGATCATAAATAAGATCCTGTATACACTGATCATACTTAACCAATGTACTTAAATATTGTACAGATGTTAAATAAACATATTAAATAAAAAAATAAAATAAAAAAAAAATAGGCATGTTTTAGATGAAATGTTCTCATCAGAACAAAATTTCGGGGAGGGCTGCAGCCCCCTCCTTATATACGCCCATAACTGTTTGTTAGGCGCTATTCCTTTGAAAGAATCATAGATTTGCCTTTATATGCTTCAACGTACACTTTTTAGTAGGCAATTTGACGTGAGTAATCAACTAAAGCCATTTTTAAGGGCATATCTACGATCGTTTTTGAGAAAACTGAAAAAAAAAAAAAACTAGATTATTACTTGAGAATTTCTTATACATTCTAAACTATCTCGAAGCCGGTATGGGTAACGTGATAAGTGTAACATATCTATTCAAAATCTGAACAACTCTTTTTTTTCCAAAAACTTCATTTAATTGCATTAAATAGTAAAATGAGTATTTTAGTAAAATAAGGTTAAAAAAAAAATGGGAAAAGTATTGGTAATAGCGTTTTCCTAGGGTATAATAGTTGAGAAGGTGGGGGGGGGGGAGACATTTCCGCTTAGAAGACTATATGTTTCCTGTTGTGGTGCCTTAAATCTTCCTTCTCTTTGAGATGTTATTTTATATTTTACTACACATCAAAACCTTGCTTTAAGGTCATAAAGACCTGTAGTGCCAGGGAGTGAGTGAGTGCACATCAAAACCTTGCTTTAAGGTCATAAAGACCTGTAGTGCCAGGGAGAGAGTGAGTGCATATCAAAACCTTGCTTTAAGGTCATAAAGACCTGTAGTGCCAGGGAGTGAGTGAGTGCATATCAAAACCTTGCTTTAAGGTCATAAAGACCTGTAGTGCCAGGGAGTGAGTGAGTGCATATCAAAACCTTGCTTTAAGGTCATAAAGACCTGCAGTGCCACGGAGTGAGTGAGTGCATATCAAAACCTACCAATATGGGCTTCCTTTCATTTACGAATAATACTAGGGATAAGAACGGGACCGCACAAAGATGACGCAGTTTCTGCGAGTCAGATCTTTTTCAATGAAATAAGATAAATAAGTGAAAAGAATGCCGTATTATTTCTTGTTTGAAGTAGTGTTTGCCTTTCGAATGAGCGGAATTCGAGGAGAAAGAGAGATTGATTTCCACTTAGGATGCCTTTACATCTGATAGTTATTGCAGGATATTTATGTCAGAAAGAAATTGTGACTAATGTAAACTGCGGAAAATTTCTGTCGGATATATATATATTTCTATCACGAGCTAAAAATGTTTACATTCATATACCATCAGGTGTAAACAATGATTATAAAGAAAACAATTTAATGTCAGATATAAATATCTTGGCTACTAGCTGTATTGCCGACACTTCTATACCAACAGATGTAAACACTGATTATGTACGACACATTACACAAATATATTTGTGTAAACGGGCCGTACATTTATCGCAAATTATAACAAATCCAGAACTGTCGTATACATATCCATGAAATAAATGTCTAGCTATTTCTGTCAGTGTGTAAACTTGCAAGGGAATATCTGTCCGTCACCTGAGATATATTTCCTGGGAGTAGTGTCACCCTTAGGGTGCGTTTACACTAGGATAGTTATTGCAGGATGTTTATATCAGAGAGAAATTCTGACTAATGTAAACCATGTAGAATTTATTGCAGACATAATTTGTAACTAGGTAATGTAAACTACGAACAATTTATGTTTGAGATATATATTTCTATCACAAGCAATAAGGGTGCGTTTACATCTGACACTTCTCGCAGGAAATATATCTCAGGTGCAGGATATAATAATTATGATAATTATCTATCCGACATCTGAGATATATTTCCTGCGAGAAGTTTCAGGTGTAAACGCACACTTAGACTCGGCTACTGCCAGTTTCCTGAGCACTTTGGCGTGTAAAGAGTCGTTTTTGCTGGAGATTATTAACAGTCTCTGTTCTACTCTAAAAGACACATGGGATAAGAAAAAAAACGTGCTTATATTACGCTGTTCGTCGGAATTTTCATGTGTACTGCCTCAGGAGCACCGTTTTCCGAATTCGCTGTAACAACTTACAGGAATTAAATGATTGTTAATTTTATGTTGGTGGATTTTATTGTTGATAAATACTGCTTTGTACAACAATGTTGTTCCTTCGCTGTAGTAGAAATTGGATTGTACTGGCCCCCGACAGCTGCGAATATTAGTCTAGGACCACTAGAAATATTCTCAGAACGCCAGGTGGAGGATGGCAGCTGGGTATCTTACATGCAGCGTGTTTTTCTACACCACCTCCGAAATTGCCACTTACCTCGACTATACTTAGGATACTTCATGGCTTCTATCACTAGTGTCATAACTCATGTGTAAATTAAGGTGTTCGTTCGACAAGAAAGGGCTCTACAACTTACGGTTTTATTTATTTATTCAAAGTTTAACGTGGAGGCCCGGTGGTGGCCCGTGAGTGTTAAGGCGTGAGCAATTAACACTCTGCGCCAAGGGTCGTGGGTTCGATTCCCACAATGGGGTGGTGGCTTTTCTTTAGAAAAAAGAAAAGGCATCAACCCTGTCCTGGCTAGAAAAGGGTTGTAACCTATAGATAACCCGCCCTAAAATTCATAGTTAATAATAAAAGACGTTAAAATTTAAATAAATAAATAAATTTTATAAACTAAGAATTTTTGGACGGGTTATCTATAGGTTACAAACCTTTTCTAGCCAGGACAGTGTTGATGCCTTTTCTTTTTTCTAAAGAAAAGCCACCACCCCATTGTGGGAATCGAACGCACGACCCTTGGCACAGATTGTTAATTCCTCACGCCTTAACACTCACGGCCACCGGGCCTCCCTTAGGGTGTTCAGGAGGTTCCATTAGATCTGCTGGTTAACAAAAAATTCCGACTCGCAGAAACTGCGTCATCTTAGCGCGGTTCCGTTCATATCCCTAGTGCCATTAGTAATGGACTAGAACCAGTTGTTGGTGGGGTTTGATCTTTCATTAAAAATACAATATAAAATCTCAAAGAGAAGGCATAATAAGGCGCCACAACAGGAAACTAGTATCCTCAGCGAAAATGGCTCCCCCGCCTTCCCAACGTCCGCTCTAGGAAAACACTATTACAAATACGTTTCTCATTTTCTTATCTTATTTTCGTAAAATAATCATTTTACTTTTCTTTTCTTTTTTTCGACATAATTCTTGGCCATTAGCGCCGCATTTTACTACTAAATGCAATTTAGAGACGTTTTTCTTAAAAAAAAAAAAAAAAAAGAAGAAAAACACTTACTACATTTTCCAAACCGACTTCGAGATATTTAAGAACATATAACAAAATTCTTAAGTCAAAATCTAGTTAATTGATTCAAGTCAAATTGAGTAAGTCAGTAAGTGTCAAAATGCTGATTTTTTAAACTCTCTAGTTTTAAGATGCTTCAAAATATAAACATACATATTATATATACTATATGAACTATGTATGATTACATTTTCAAGCCTCTTTAATGGATAGAACCAGAGTTATGGGGGGGGGAGTGAAAATCATCTATTTTTCTCGATGAAATCAGCATTATTGCCAATATGCTTTATGAGACCGCCAGATATGAAATGCTGAAATCTTGATGACCCCCTAGGAGCAGTCTGAGTGTTAATGGATTCCCTGAAGGAGAGAGATTAAGATCCTCTACTACCAGGAACCAGATGATTGAAATCTCAATCAGCCTTCAATCTCCATGATTAAATTCCAAGATTAGCCTTGATATCCTTCAATCAAGATGTTTCAAGGTTCAATCCGAGGTAGTTTTAGCTTTGCTAATGACATCTACCTAGATTACCGTGTCTTAATGACGTCTTGGAATCGCCTTGAACTTCTTATCAAAGTCCTGTCTGTTGTCAAGTTGATAATTAAATTTGCCCAAATCGTTAAAGTGAACGATGCTGTAAGATCTACTTAGGAAATAATTGTTCAGAAGAAAAATATTTCAAAGTTCTTAACGACAAATAAAAACCTGAAGGCAGATCCGCAATCTTCCACTAACTAGAATCAAAGCTCTGTGCACATTTTCCCACAATAAAAATTATAAAAACAATTAACCTTCAGAAGTTCATTTCTGCAATCTACTACGTCATGGTGTGTGTTAACATAATCATTACAAATACTTTAAAATTTACCGTGAGAGCCCTGTGGCCGTGCGAGTTATGGCAAGAGCACGCCATGTCTAAGGTCGTGGCTTTTCTTTACAAAAAAGAAAATACATCAGCCCTTTCCTGGCAAGAAAGGGTTGGTAGCCTATAGATAAACAGAAACGGGATAAAGCGCCCCTGTTCAGCGCTCTTAGTGGTAGAAGTTACAATCAATGCCCAAGCCGGTTTGGCGGCTTAGTTTGAACATAACGCACAATTAAGGCCTATTCACGCTAGACCGTGCCGCGTCCGGGACGGGCCCCGGACGGGGCACGGACGTGACACGGTGAAACAATCACACCACTGTTTTTAATGGACTAGTTCACGCTAGACCGTGCCGGGTCCGGGCCGGGGCCGTGCCGAGCCCGTGTCCCGTCCGGGCCCCGGTGAGAAAGGCACGTAGACATTCTTTCCCGTCCGGGCCCGGCCCGGGCCGGCTCCCTCTTTTGTTTTTTTATTGATTTATTTAACTAGCTGAATCCGCGAACTTCGTACCGCCTAAATAGCTACGAATCTTCGGAAATAACTACGTGTTTATTCGGGGAGTGTCACAGGATGGTTTAAAATCGTCTATCAGATGTCTGTCTGTCTGTTTTTTTCCTTATACAAATACACACAGTTTGGCCAATTTTGACTACACTTTGCACAAAGGTAGGTTTTTAACCGGAAAGTGGCTTAGACTAGGTCAAAATCTTCAATCAGCTGTCTGTATGTCTGTTTGTTCATTATAGGAATGTACACCGTTTGACCAATTGTGACTAAACTAGAGACACAGATGGGTCTTTATACTTGAAGAATGTTAGGCTAGTTCAAAATCGTCTATCGGATGTTTGCCTAACTGTTTATTCCTTAAACAAATCCACATGATTTGACAGTTTATGATCAAACTTGGCACACGGGACAGGTAGGTCTTGGTCCGGGAAATGGCATAGACTATGTCAACATCGTCTATCAGCTGTCTCTCTGCATTTTTGTGTCTTACAAAAAATTCACACCATTTGATCGATTTCGACCATCATTGGCACACAGGTAAGTATATTTCCGGGAATTATCACAGGCTAGGTCTAAATAGTCCATCAGCTGCCTTTCTGCATTTTGTTCAAAAATTGACAATATTTGACCGTTTTTGATCAAACTTGGCACACAGGTAGGTCATAGTCGGGGAAGTGGCCTAGACTAGGTCAACATCGTCTATCAGCTGTCTCTCTGTATTTTTATTCCTTACACAAGTTCATACCACTTCAACAATTATGATCAAAATTGATAGACAGGTAGATATATTCTTCCAGGAAATGGCATGGACTAGGTCAACATCGTCAATCAGCTGTCTGGCTGCATTTTTATTCCTTACACAAATTCACAACATTTCATCGATTTTTACCAAAATTGGTTCACATGTAGGTATATATATCAGGGAAATGGCATAGACTAGGTCAACATAGTCTATCAGCTGTCTGTCTGCATTTTTATTCCTTACACAAATTCACAACATTTCATCGATTTTTAACAAAATTGGTTCACATGTAGGTATATATATCCGGGAAATGGCATAGACTAGGTCAACATAGTCTATCAGCTGTCTGTCTGCATTTTTATTCCTTACACAAATTCACAACATTTCATCGATTTTTACCAAAATTGGTTCACATGTAGGTATATATATCCGGGAAATGGCATAGACTAGGTCAACATAGTCTATCAGCTGTCTGTCTGCATTTTTATTCCTTACACAAATTCACAACATTTCATCGATTTTTACCAAAATTGGTTCACATGTAGGTATATATATCAGGGAAATGGCATAGACTAGGTCAACATAGTCTATCAGCTGTCTGTCTGAATTTTTATTCCTTACACAAATTCACAACATTTCATCGATTTTTAACAAAATTGGTTCACATGTAGGTATATATATCCGGGAAATGGCATAGACTAGGTCAACATAGTCTATCAGCTGTCTGTCTGCATTTTGTTCTGTACCCAAATTGAGAAAATTTGACCGATTTTGGCCAAAATTAGCTGACAGGTAGGTCTTGGTCTGGGAAATGGCATAGACTAGGTAAACATCGCCTATCAGCTGTCTGTCTGCATTTCGTTCTACACAAAAAATTACCGTTTTTGATCAAACTTGGCACACAGGTAGGTCATGGTCCGGGGAATGCACTGGCTAGCTCAAAAAGATAATAATGCAATTTAAATTAGTTTATATTTGCGTTAACGAGGAAAAAAAAAAAGAACCCACTTTTCTATATTCCCATACAAAAGATTCGCAGTAATACTTAAAAGTCAATTTCAAATTTAATACCATACCACAAAGTTTTAGTGTTAGTGGAGAGGTTCAGGGAAAGCAAAACAATTGAGTGACGTTAGTGTACTCAATTGTAAATATGTCAATATTTGAAGGGCTCATTGCCAAAGGTGACTATCCCGAAATTAGAAAATACTTAAAAATCGAATTTAAAGTAAATAGAATCTAAAATACATTGTGTTGGTGACAAAAATGATTTCAATTGGAGCAATTTAAGTCAATTAAGTCATTAACAGTACAGTTAGTTATTACTAGTTTTTGGCACTCAGCCCTTCATTTATACGATGGTAACATTAGCCAGAAAGAAATTGTCTATAATTAAATATAAATTGTCTGTGGTAAAATGTCACTTAAAATGTAAACGTCTCTTTGCTGTGCATCTATAATATTAGTAAATCTAAAAGCCACAAGTTTCTATAAAATTACTAAAGTGTTGTGTGTTTGTGACTTACTAAATATGCCTCCTATAAGGCGTCGGACAAATTTAGGCAGATGAACCCGAAATGCAAAGAATCAAATTAAATATCAATGTTATTTTACTGCCCAGGAACGTGAAGATCGCAATAAACGTGAAAGAATTCGGTTAAGACAGACTCAAGAAGCGCGACATTCGACTAATAATGGTGCAAGTTTGAATCGAGCTGCTGTGAATTCATTACAGTGCCTGCAGCTGTGTTGCTATTGGACCTATGAACTCAGTTTGACTATAAACAAATTCCAGGGGCAGTCATTATGTGTTTGTGGTATTCATTTAGAAAACCCATGTTTCTCGCATGGTCAATTTTATGTCGCCTTTTCCCGTGGTGGAAAAACCATCTGCTCTGTTTGTTTACGCGTCAGGTAATCAAAGAAAAATTATCGCGTACCATAATAAACTACAATACAAATGAAACTTAATTTAGAATAGGCAAGTAAAAGTAAAATGTAATATAACAAGTAGATATAATAATAAGAAATCGTAATTTTCATTCTGATTTTTTATTGACTATTAAAAGAATTTTAAGTGTTTTACAATTTCTATTTATTTTACATAATTTAATCGTTGACTTATCAACTTTCTTTTTTTATCTTACTAGTAGACATTGTGTCCCGAATAACAGAATAAGAAATAAATAAAAGAAATTCAAACATGCAGTAAATATTTTAGTCTAGTACCATGATTCTATGTAACCAAACCAAAAACTTGATGTAACAACTATTTTTCCGATTTTCTTGGAAACGGTTAATGCTATTGCTTTATCCGGTTCCAGTCATTTACTAGCTCAAGAAGCCTATAAAACGAGTACTTACATGCATGTGATGTAAGCGTAAATTTTTTTCGCGCGAATTTCGCTTCAAAAACCATGTTCTGTTCGTTAACAAACTTGATCTTTCAAATTAGACGAACGATTTCTATACCAAATTTCATGAAAATCAGATCATTTAAGACAAGGAAACCGCGAACAGACATATATATATATATATATATATATATATATATATATATATATATATATAGGGGAAGGTGTTGTACCTTTGACCACTTTGCACAATTGAATTTTTTTCAGCTTGAATATTAATGGTAAATTCATTTTTTTTTTGGTTGTAATTAGTATTATATTGCTTATCATATATAATTTTTTCAAGGTTCTAACTTTACATTTAATTTTTGTCATTAATTCTTAAAAAAATAATCGTACAATGGTCAAAGGTACAACATGTAGTTGTACCTTTGACCACGGGGTGTTGTACCACTGACCACCTAAAAACAACACAGCAGTGCAGAAAAAAAATTGTATTGAGTTATATTATAAATAATTGTAAGTTTAATAAATACAGGACATGGGTGTAAGCATAATAAAAAGCTATTATTGATATTATGTTATCCTTAATATGCTGAAAAATCCAGTCCAATCGATAAACGTTTTAACTGTCAAGCAGATCCTCTAGCAATAGTAGGGTATGGAAGTTTAGCCACAATGTCTTCAACATCAATATCATACAAATTTTCATCTTCTCTCGTAAACTTGTTACTTAAAGTTTGTTTTTTCAAATATTGGATCTTAAACATTGGACATTTAATACCACAAATCTCTGCGACTAAATATGTAATAGTCTTTTTACTTTTATTTTTAACTCCTTTTTTTCAAATTGTTGCTGGTTCGTTGACTTAATTCAGGACATTCATTAGACAGATAAACGTCACTTTCTCCTGGAGAAATTTCGGTGTCAGTATCAAAATCTGAATTGTTATTAGAATAATTTTCTTTTTATTTACCACTTTTTAAGGAAGGGGTTCATTTGTGTTTCTTGCGTGTAAAGTGTGGCTTTTGTTTTGTTTTTTCACTTTCAATAGTTACCTTTACAGGAATATCTGTCGGAATACGAGTTTTCCCTTTAGGCCAGCCCCTATTTGACATTTTCCTAGTCTGCACTTTTCGATGGCGTATTACAACTTCAAGTGGAACGATAAGGGGCGATAGGATTGAACTGCTACACTGAGGATTAATAAAGCCAGCTTCAACTTATTAATTTATTATTTTTTAAGTTCTTTGAAAAATTGAAGCGACCAATATTAATTTAAAAGATATTGTAGCAGAAGAACAAAAAAAATGAATTATGTAAAAATCGCTCAGGTGTGTTGTACCTTTGACCTGGTCAAAGATACAACACCTAGTCGTGGTCAGAGGTACAACACACTGGTAGCGCAAATTATAAAGCATGCTAAAAATGTTAGGGTTAAGATAAATCAATTTCAGAAGCTACACCATGTTTCTTATTGTAATAGCTCCTTTGTCAAATGATTTCCATCTAAAAAGAAGTAATACCAAAAAAAATTATTAGGCAAACCGTTATCAATAAATAACTTACATTTTTATGATAAAAATGGATAAGTATTTTTTGCAAGAATATTCTTTGACTTGAACTATCCAAAGTAGGTTACACAAGCCCTCTAGTGAAGGAGCTAAACACTAATCACACCAAAATTTATAAAATGTTGCTACGTGCCGCGACAGCCCCGGTGGTCAAAGGTACAAGACGGTCAGAGGTACAACACCTTCCCCTATTTATATATAACAAAATAAGTATTAATAAAATATAATAACACGGATCTGTAACTGTTTTGAGCCCGTGACCTCTCAACTGTGATTCCTAGACGACTTTGACCTACCCTATCACACCCACGTATCAAGACATACATGTATGCCAACTTTGGTAAATATCGATCTAACGGTGTGGATTTGTATAAGGCACAAACGTACAGACAGACAGCTGGAATTTTATTTGACCTAGTCTAGGAGATTTCTCGAATCAAGACCTATCATCATTCTAAGTTTGATCAAAATCGGTCAAACGGTGTGGATTTGTATAAGTAACAAACAAACAAACAAAATGACAGACAGACAGAGATATATGGGGGCGAGGTTAGCTCAGTGGTAGAGTACTGGACTAATAAGCTGGAGGCCTGAGTTCAAATCTCGAGCAAGCACTAAAGATTTTTTCTTCTAATGTGTTCGTTCATGGGTTGAATTCGGCCTCCCTGACCGTCCCTAGTCCAACACAGCATTTAATTAATTTAAAAATGGGTACCTTGGTTGGTGCTAATGACTCTAGCAGTCGAAGCAGCTAAGAAGAAAATTAGGTAGCCAGAGCATAGTACTAACCACACTATCTCCCTAGTATGCCGTATGGTCATGAATCAGATACCTCTATAGTGTCTGCCCCTCAGGGCCCTCGTGGCCTGTTACGGGGCTGATTTTATATATGTATATATATATATATATATATATATATATATATATATATATATATATATGTATATGCATATATATATATATATATATATATATATATATATATATATATATATGCACATACAAATTTGAACCACCGTTATTTTCGGTCTCTAGGGGTTATGAAATGCAAAATTTTGTATTCGGCCCTCCCGGATTGCGTCGTGAGGTCAACCTTATAAGCGGATTTTTTCCCTATGGAGGGAGGGAGGACCCCACCGTCCAGGTCATTCTGGAAGAGACATTCTCATATCATATAGTTTATATTAGCATAAATATGCTTTAACCGATGACTAAACTAAAAAAAAATTACACAAACGTGTCCGCTGGTGTTCGCGCATGCGCAGTAGCCATGTAAGAAAAATAAGACTGTAATTTATACTGTAGTATCAACTGAAGCTACAGCATATTTATTTTCCTGAATTTGAGCAGAAGCTCTAAACGATTTTTCTTTATTTTATGTAATTTATTTATTAGTTATTTCCAAAGATGCGTAGCTATTTAGGCGGTACGAAGTTCGCGGATTCAGCTAGTTAAATACATAAATAAACAAACAAGAGAGGGAGCCGGCCCGGGCCGGGCCCGGACGGGAACGAATATCTACTTCCCTTTCTCAACGGGGCCCGGCCGGGGCACGGGCTCGGCACGGCCCCGGCCCGGACCCGGCACGGTCTAGCGTGAACTAGTCCATTAAAAACAGTGGTGTGATTGTTTCACCGTGTCCCGTACGTGCCCCGTCCGGGGCCCGGCCCGGACCCGGCACGGTCTAGCGTGAATAGGTTATAGCATGCATGCTGCCTTGGCAACCGGGTCCCGTCCGTGCCCCATCCGTGCCCCGTCCGGGGCCCGTCCCGGACGCGGCAAGGTCTAGCGTGAATAATCCCTAAATCCACCTTCTAATGAACCAATTTTGTTTATTTTTATAAGACATCGTTCTCTTTTAATATCCACGACGTCGACCGAGTTTCGTTGTTCTGTAACCCGGAAATCTGAAAACACAGTTTTTCATAAAACCATTTTAAAAATAGACAAAAGTTTGAGTAGCAACATGTTAAGATAGAATGCTCATTTTTGCGTCACTATACTACAAATGACGTGCCGAATAAACCCCTAAAGTTAAGACATCCCAATATCATTTATATTCACGGTGTTACAATCTCAAACAGACTTATTATATCGATGGGGAATCAAAAAACTGAGTCAAAATGTCCTCTGGCGATTTTCTCGTTTTCGCTTCGTTTTCAAGAAAAACGCAAAAAAAAAAACAAAACGTGTTTTTGTACAAATTCTGCTTTCTCGCCTAAAAGAAGCGTTGTGCGAAAAAACACCTCAATAAAAAAGTTGTAGCATATTAAATTATCTTTAAGTTTACACCAAGTTAGCTTGAATATTTTACGTGTTTGAATAAGCCATCGGATGGACATTTTGTTCCATAGAGAGTTAGGAGTTTTCGATTCGACGAACCGTCTGCGCGTGGAACGCAAAAACTGGAAAAAATAATCTTGATTTACTTTTAGCGCGGTTCCTCTCTCCCCCATAGGGAGGAACCCCGCTTATAAGGTTGATACAATGAAACAATCCGGAAGTGCCGACTAGAAAATTTTGCGTTTCAGAACCCCTAGAAACCAAAAATAACGGTGGTTCAAATTTGTATATATATATATATATATGTATATATTTATTTATATATATATATATATATATATATATATATATATATATATATATATATATATATATTTGTCTGTTCGCTCTCTAAATAGAAGACGAATGGTCCGATTTTGATGAAATTTGGTACAAAAATCTGTCGTCCAATTTGAAAGGTCAAGTTCGTTAACCAGCAAAATCCGCCCACTGGAAGATGGCGTTTGGGGCGAAATTCGCGCAAAAAAAATCGTAACGCTTACGTTTTTGAGTTCATAAGCTTGTAAGTACTCTTTTTATAGGCTTCTTGGGCAAGGAAAACGAATGAAACCATTTTCAAGGCGATAGCTTTAACCGTTTTCGAGAAAATTGGAAAAATAGTTTTTGAATACCGTTTTTGGTTTGGGTACTTAGAATCACGGGATTCAGTTGAAACATTATCTGCATGTTCTACTTTCATTAAAACTAATATGTTGAAAGTTATGTTACGTTTGGAGTTAAGGAAGGGTTAGAATAAAATATTTAATGAACAGACATGAAAAGTTTTGGGAACTTCGTATACTTTCATTAATATCTCGAACACGGTTGGGAAATCGTGGTAAGTGGATTGAAACTATTTGAAAGCTTACTAAATTCTCTACAAAAATGATTCTAAAACTATTTTTGATTAGGTTATGTCAATCGGAGAAATAAGTGCTTAAAACTTCAAATACGTCTGTTTTGTTCTTATGAACGGGTTTTTGTCGTTCTTTTTGTAATTTTTGTCTCTTTCCCTTGGTTTTTTATTGCTTTTTATTTTTTTAATTTCTTATGTTGTATTTGTAAGGAAAATGTATGTGCGTGTAAAACAGGATAGGTAAAATGAGACCAATTTTCTGTTGTAAGAAATAATGAAAAGTTTTGGGAACTTCGTATAATTTCTTAATATCTCGAAAACGGTTGAAAATCTTGGGAAGCGAAAGGTTACCATTCGAAAGCTTACTAAATGGTCTACAAGAAAGGTTCTAAAGAAAGTTTTGAATAAGCGATGTCAATCGGAGAAATAAGTGCTTAAAATTTGAAGTAATTGATTTCGTTTATTCGAACAATTCTTTTTGTCTGTTTTTATTCCTATTTTTACATTGCTTATAGTTGGATAATGTATTTGACAATAAAATAGATTAATTAAAATAAGAAAAACAATTCATTGTTAGAAATATATCAGGCTGTTCCGTATGAAATGTCAGTTTTGGATTTGCCGATTTCCTTCAAATGTCTTGAAACTGTCGAGGCTCCTAATCCGAGTTCTTTGGCATATTCCCTATTGTTTGCAATTGCTTATAGTAGTCAAATGTATTTGCCAATAAAACAGGATACGTATAATTAGAAAATTTTATTTTTGCGGTATCTTGGGGTTCTCAGATCCCTTATGAATATCTATTAGGCCCCCTTCGTATTTTTTCCTTAATATCTCGAAAAGGGTTAGGAGATCGTGGCAATTGAAATGTAACAGTTCGAAAGCTTACTAAATTCTCTACAAAAAATGTTTTACAGAAATGTTTGATGGGGTCGTCACATTAGGAGAAATAAGTGCTTAAAACTTAGTTAGTTTCCTTTATTTAAACGGATCTATTTATGTGTTTCCCGAAGTTTTTTTTTCACTGCTCGTTATTTTTGTACTTGCTTATAGTAGTCTAATGTATTTTTCATTAAACAGGATATGTATAATTAAAAGCATTATTTTGTTTGTTAGAATTCGAAGATGCCGTATGAATATCTAGACTACATTACTGGTTTTGATTTCGTATTTTAGAATTGTTCTTGGTATTCCCTATTTTCATGTATTACCCTTAGTTCTTTATTGCTAGTAGTTTTTTTTTTTTTTTTTTTTTATTGATTATAGAATATAAATCTATTTGGCAATAAAATAGGATACGTAAAATTAGAAACAATATTTCGGGTATTTCTGAGCGAAATGCCTTGTAAGATTGTCTACCACCACGAACTTCGTTTTTCCTCTATTTACCTCACATTTTAATTAGTTGCTGTTTTTAGCTTGTTTCCTGCTTCACTTCACAGATAGGAAACACGCTTCTGACGTCGACCCAATGACGTAATCCGAAGTGCCTAATAAATGATTTAACGTTTTAGAACAGGTAGATATCGAAAATAGCTGTTTTTAAATTATAATCTATTGTTGAGTAATTATATGAATCTTTATACGGCTTTATTAGCCGTATTATTCTATATAGGCTTTATAAGGCAGGAGATACTACTTAATCTTGAAGACTTGTTCTTAGTCCTTCTTTATCAACTAGATAGGCTTTATTAGACATATTATTCTTCATAGGCTTTATTAGACAGGGAATTCTGATAAAATGTCGTGTTGTCGCAGCAAATTGTAATTACGATTTATCTAAGGTCAGGTAACATTAGCGAGTCTACATTGTTAAGATCACCGACAGCGAAGGTAGACAATTGCTATGATTTAGTCTACATATGTATATTAATTCCTAAATGTAGAAAATAAACTTTACAACGGTTAGATACTATGAACGAATAGACAGTCGGTTCAGTCCCAAACAAACAGAGGGTTTACTAGAAATTTACCTGCTAGGAGTTAATCCTCAAGAGAAGTAACCCTTGTAGGGTAATATAACCCAGGTATCTGCCGACACAAATACAAAGCCTTGCAAGAGTAGGTAGAGCAACTTTAAGATTTCGTTCACTAAAATTTCTTAAACTGACCTAGATTCAGACATAACATAACATAAATTATATTGTAAATATTGATAAAGATTAATTAGTTGTCAACATATACATAAATTAGCAATCAACAGTTTTCTTTGTACGACTATTTAGTTATGAGACAATCCATAAATTAGCGATCAAAAGTTGCAGGTGATTCCGTATTAGATATTTATTAAATATTCATAAAGACTATTTGGTTGTAAACCGATTCATCAATAAGCAATCAATATTTTTAAACACTGGATATATACTAACCAATTATAACGACTGTTTAGTTATGAACCGATTCATAAATTAGCGATTAAAAAACACAGGTTTATTGACTAAATATTGATAAAAGTATTTAAATAGAAGAAAAAAAGATTTCCTCAAGACTTGCTCTTGTTCAATTTGTATTTACTCTATTGACTTTATTAGGCATATTCTTCTATCTAGGCTTCATTAGGCAGTGGTATCTACTCAATTTTGAGAACTTGTTCTTGATCCTTCTGTATCCACTAGATTGGCTTTATTAGGCATATTATTCTATATAGGCTTCATTAGGCAGTGGTATCTACTCAATTTTGAGAACTTGTTCTTGATCCTTCTGTATCCACTAGATTGGCTTTATTAGGCATATTATTCTATATAGGCGTTATTAGGAGTGGTATCTACTCAATTTTGAGAACTTGTTCTTGATCCTTCTGTATCCACTAGATTGGCTTTATTTGGCATATTATTCTATATAGGCTTCATTAG